>JAADWV010000133.1:0-68210 GCA_023336295.1 Pythium folliculosum
CGCCGATGGTCTTGTCGCTCGGCATCTGGCCGTCGGGCTGGATGCCGTGCTCGAGGCAGTACAGCTCCCAGCAGGCGTTGCCGACCTGGATGCCGCCCTGGCCGAGGTGCACGGAGATCACTTCACGCATGGTGAGGAGAGGGGGAAGAGCAAGTTGTTGGAGACGTTGGGTTCTGGGGGAAGCGAGAGCCGATGAGAAAGCGCTGTGATGACGCTTGCTCGGTACGGGACGCGGCGCGGGGTCTCTTCCTTCGGCTGTCGAGGAGCGAATTGAACAATGACCGTAATCTTTCGCTTCAACTGTGGAGGCTGGGGAAAGCTTACCGCTAGCAGAGATGAGTTGACTGCGTCAGCCGAAAAGATCGAATCTGTAAAATTACGCGTAAATTTCTTGCGTCTCTTCCCGTTCGCATTCCGAGGTGGGCGGACCCGAGGTCGGGTCCCGACCCTTCGCAGAAGGTACAGTAGGGTGTTTCATGGAATGTTTCAGGATTTCTTCCTGCGTGTCGGAAAAGAAAGAAAATTTCGAAAACAAACGGTTGACCCCTCATTGTGCAACCGTTTCGTCAGGTGGTCCACGCCAGCAATAGTTAACTTATGCGGAACTGCGGGTTCGGACGAGAGAACCAAAAGCCAGGAAGGACCAACAGAAGCAAAAGCAACCCGGTACGATGGATCGCTACGAGCGCGGCGCCGTGCTCGGCGAAGGTACGTTCGGTATCGTCCACGCCGCAATCCAGAAGAGCACGCAGCGACGCGTCGCCATCAAGCAGTTCAAGCGCGGCAAGTTCAAGGACGGCGTCGAGTTCACGGCGCTGCGCGAAGTGAAGCTCCAGGCCGAGCTGAAGCACCCGAACGTCGTCGAGCTGCTGGACGTCTTCGTGCACAACGACACGATGAACGTCGTGTTCGAGATCCTGCCCAACAACCTGGACAACGTGATCAAGGACAAGTCGATCGTGCTCACGCAGGCCGACATCAAGGCCTACATGAAGATGCTGCTCGAGGGGCTCGCGTACTGTCACGACCACTACGTGCTCCACCGCGATCTCAAGCCCGAGAACTTGCTCATCGGGCCCGACGGGCAGGTCAAGATCGGCGATTTTGGTCTCGCGCGCATCTACGGAAGCCCGAACCGCAACATGACCTCGATGGTGTGCACGATCTGGTACCGGCCGCCGGAGCTGCTCTTCGGCGCGCGCGAGTACAGCGGCTCGGTGGACATGTGGGGCGTCGGCTGCATCTTCGCCGAGCTCATGCTGCGCACGCCGTACCTCACGGGCATGAACGAGATCGACCAGCTGGGCAAGATCTTCCACGCGCTCGGAACGCCGAAAGAGGACGTCTGGCCCGGCATGACCTCGCTGCCCAACTACATCGAGTTCACGCCCAACACGGCGCCGCCGCTGTCGGCCATTTTCTCGGCCGCGCCCGAAGACGCGCTGGACCTGCTGGCCATGCTGCTTAAGTTCAACCCGTCCGAGCGCCCCACCGCCGAGGAAGCGCTCAAGCACCCGTATTTTACCAACGCGCCGGCGCCCACGCCGACCCAGAAGCTGCCGTCCACACAACCGGACCCCGCGAAGGCGTAAAGTCAACTCCATCACGTCCTCTTTCAAATCGTAATGAAATTCACCCGCATCAGTTTGTCTGGACTTCCAGCGCCATCGAAGTCTGTGCAACATAACATAAGACGTCGTGGTGTGCGCCCAGGTCGAAATTGGCCTGGGAGTGTGCTATCTTTGGCGACGGTCCTAGGCGTCTTATGTGACTTGCAGGCCAGCATCAGCACAGAAGCCCCCGGTGCACACAGCTCACCTCTCGGCAAGCACCCGCGTCTGGCGTTCTATCTGCTCCCTCTGCTCCCCCACACACTCGTACAGCAGAAGCAGAAGAGTTCCAGGTAGGCGAGAGACTTTGCTCTTCGCCCCCACGCGTTCACCATTCCCCCGTACCGAACGCAACGCGAGGGTGGTGCAGACATGGACGAAGCCGCTCCGCCCCGCAACCCGCCGGCCAAGCCCAAGCGCGCGAACGTGCCCTCCACGGCGCTGGCTGAAGATGACGGCTTCTCGGACACGGACTACGGTATCTCGCCGGCACGCCGTGGCCGCAACACGCGCCTTGAGCGCCAGCCGGAGTCCCCGCCGCATACCCCCACGTACCCTCCGGCGCGCAGCGTGAAGGTGCCGATCGTTGATGCCGAGCCCGAGACCACGATCGGCGTCGCCGTCAAGATGAAGGGCGAGCTGAGCTTCGAGCGGCTGCTGCGCATCGAGGGTGAATTCGAAGGAAAACTGCTCTCGAAAGGCTCACTCGTCGTGGGGACGAAGGGCGTGCTCACGGGCAACGTCGAGAACATGAAGGAAGTGTACATCACGGGCGGCAAGATCGTCGGCAACATCATCGTCGACAAGCTCGTGCTGCGCGACAAGGCCCAAGTCTTTGGCAACATCACAGCCAAGACCGTCAAGATTGACCCGGATTGCGTCGTCATCGGCCGACTCAACGTGAACCCGCAGGCCCCGGAACGCATCAACGAGAAGGGCGAGCTCATCAAGGATGACGGCGACGTAGCGGCTGCCGCAGCGCAGGCAAAGGCGTAGGGAAACGATTTCAGATAGGAGAGCCACTCAACAGCGGGAGCATATGAACCGTGTAATATATACCACAGACAAACGATACCGTCCATGGCCTTGCGACTCGCATGTCAGCATCCAAAACCGGATTAGAACTTGTTTGGACGTCTTCGGGCTGTGAATTTGCTGTCGTTCTTGATCTCCTTGCCCTGCTTGCGGTAGCGCTCCTTCTTGGCGAGCACCCAGTCCTTGTTCTTGACCGGCTCGCGCGCTCCTCGGCGTTGCTAGAGACGAAAAGACACACAGTTAGTTTCCGCCGCTGCAAAGAGCATGATCTTTGAAGAAGCAAACCTTCTGCTGCTTGTTGCGGCCAGCAACGGCAATCTCGTTCGCGCCTTCGCCCGTGCCGAGGCCCTGCGGGATCTGCTGGCCACCGTCATAGCCGGCAAACAAACACAGGTAGAACTTCTTGGCCTTGGCACTGTTCGGGTAGTCGATCACGAGGCCACCGGAGAAGCCGCAGCGCATCGCGCAGCTTGAGATCTCTTCCATCTGCTCCGGCGTCTCCGGGTACAGCTGCAGCACAGCGCGGCTGCCACGCTTCAGGCACGTGTAGAGCGTCGAGAAGAAGCGCGTGAGGCGCTTGCGCGCGGTCTGCTCCTTCTTGTCCGAGTAGCACAGCCACTGGACGGCCGAGATACTGATGCAGCCGTCGAAAACTCCCGGGCGGAAGGGCAAGCCGCAGCCCATGTCCTGGAGGAACACGTCGCCACTGGAGTCGCGCTCGGAGGCGATGTCCAGCATGCTCTTGCTGATGTCAACGCCAACCCACGCGTGGCCAGCTTCCTGAAGCGCCTCTGTTGATTGGCATTCCAAGCGCACAGTCGTCAGAAATGGCTTGAATGAGAAGTGATGAGGTGAAGAACGCCAACGTACGTCCACTGAGGCCGCTGCCGCAGCCAACATCCAGAATGAAGCTCTCCTTGTCCGCGGGCAGGTTCAAGAGCTCGATCGCTCGGCGCGAGAGCTCCTCCTGCACCTTGATGATGCGCGAGCTCGAGTTGTACTTGGCGGCCTCCTTCTCATCGTAGAAGAGCTAAACAGACACCACTGCAGTCAACATCGCGTCCTCAATCGCATCATCCACACATCTGCAGTCAAGACGCACGTCCGGCGGGGAGATATGCTCCGGTCGGCTCATGGTGCCCTGCGCTCGCCAAGCCGGTCACTCGAAATGGATGCTTTAGGGCACAAAACGACGGAACCAGTCAAAACGAGCAGCTCCAGTGGGTGAACCCATATCGGCCAAGTCGCAACCCGTCAGTTGATGAAAACCCGTTTTAGTGGACCACATATTCTTCATCAGACTTTCTCAGGTTGTCAATCAGGTGAATACTGAGTCAGAACCGTTCCGAATGCTTTCTCACTCACCCATCTTCGAACTCGGATCTTTGTTCTTTTTCTGACGACAAGCTCGCAGGCGAAACAGCAAGAACTGGCCTTCACCACTGTGCTGCAGCCTTTGGCCCAAGGAATTGCTTGCACTCGTGGCGCTGGAGTCCAGGGGTGCTAACATGTATTTACGAGACCGTGGGCCTGGGTCACCCCGTGGGTGGGGCTCCCCCGTTTATATATCATGGGGAGGTGGTCGACTGCAGTTGCCGGAAGCCAGCCTGGATGCTCTCCTAACAATGTGGGGACACAGCCCACCACCAACACCACCTTGCTTCGTGTCCGATTACACACCAGCTCCCTCTGCACAACAGCGGATCTTCAGCGAGATCGCTGGTCTGGTCGTCGTGTCGAGGTCTTTTTTCCGACCGGCGGCTGCCCATCGCCTCCACCTGGTAGGGTTCTCGAAAGAGATCCGGTTGAACAAGACCGCACGGTCTCGCAACCGTGTTGTTCTATAAAACGATTCAGCTCAGTTTTAGGATACGTATGCTTTATTAGGTACTAATTTAACATGTTTCTTATGTCTTACTCTATCGTATTGAAGGGGTATGCTATTTTGAGATTTTGTTGAAAGCAGCTGTTCAAGTTAGCGTGCGTCCCGTCACCACGTGGGGCTGGGCAGGTGCGCATGGGAAAATGCTGTAGTCTTTCGCTGTTCCCAACGTTGGTGTGTTTGCTAGGGCCAGCGCGGTATGGAGCGGCTGTGACCGTCAGAACCAAGTCAGCGATTTGCAAGCCTCCATCTTCCGCCCAACATCCAACGCGTGATTCTTGTCCCGACGCTCCCGCGAGTCACACACAACGGGCCGGACACTCGAGCGTTGACCGTCTTCCCCACCACTTCTCGCTTCTCCGAATTCCCATCAGGACGGACCAACGCCAATGAAAATGGCGAAGAAGGCCGATGGCTTCGTGATCTACAACCAGCACAACATGGACGACGGCGCGAGCAGCCAGTTGTCGGGCTTCTCGGGCATGAGTCCGTACTCGGGTCCGTCGCAGGGCTCGTCCCACACGCGCCAGCTCCACGGCGGCCGCGCGCCGCCGCCGCACACGCAGCTCCGCACCAACTTCACGACCGCGCCGGGCGACAACCGCCGCTCCGTGCACTCGCCGAGCTCGGGACAGTTCCACACGATGAACACGCCCCCGGGCGCGGCCCCGAACCCCGCCGGCGCGCAGCAGTTCCAGACCGCGCTCCACGCGCAGCAGCAGCCCATGACCTCCAAGCTCACGATGGGGCTCATCATCCTCTCGATCATCGTGGGCGCCGGCCTCGGCGCGCTCATCCACAACTTTGACGTGAACCCGGCCGTGTCCAAGTGGATCAAGCTGCCCGGCGACCTGTACGTGCGCGCGATCCAGTGTGTCGTCGTGCCGCTTGTGTTTGTGAACCTCACGGTCGCGATCGCCGACATCATTCACCTCGGCCAGGGCACGCGCATCGGCCTGCGCGTCGCACTGCTGTTCACGCTCATGACCGCGATCTGTGTCGCCGAAGGCATCGGTATGGGCTACCTCTCGCGCTCGGTGCTCGGCATCACCAACACGTCCAAGCGCACCACGAAGCAGGCCGTTTTTGGCATCCAGTGCAGCAACAACAAGTACTTGGAGGAGCTCTCGAACGGGCTTGTGACGTGCTCGGCCTCGAGCATCAACGCCACGTCGCAGTTCATCGTGACTGACGTCAACAGCGCGTTCGTGCGCAACGACGCCTCGGCCACGACGACCGGCTCGCTCACGGACAACCTCATCCTCGTGCTCAAGATGGTTGTGCCGTCCAACATCATGTCGGCCTTTGTTAGCAACACGCTGCTGAGCATCGTCGCGTTCGCGATCCCTGCCGGCGTCACGATCACCAAGAGCTTCCACGGCCCGATCCAGCTCAACCCGCTCCTCGAGTTCCTCCGGGAGATCAACGAGTCGCTCATCATGATGGTCAACTGGATCATGCGCTTCACGCCGCTCGCCGTGCTCTCGCTGCTTGCCGGCTCGTTCGGTGCGAGCCTGGACACGATCATGAACAAGTCGCCCATCGTGCTCACGCTCAACGTCACGGGTCTGCTCCTCGCCGCCATCGCGGTCCACATGCTGGTGGTGCTTCCCGTGATCTTCATGGCCACGGCACGCACGAACCCGTTCTCCTTCATGGGGCACCTCATGCCGTCGTACGTGTACAGCCTCGGCTGCTCGTCGTCCATGGCATCGCTGCCCATTACCATGGCCTGCATCGAGCGTTCGCGCGCCGTGTCCAACTCGATCATGCACTTTGTGATGTCGATCGGTGCCTCCCTCCACATGAACGGCACGGCTATTTACCTGCCCATGATGGTCATGTTCCTGGTCGACGTCTCGGGCATGAACGACAAGATGGGCACGACCGAGATCCTCATTCTCGCGCTCGCGTCGTTCCTTGGTGCGCTCGCTGCCGCCCCCGTGCCGTCGGGCAGCCTGGTCATGCTCACGACCGTGTGGACCATCGTCTTCCCCAAGGACCCGATCCCGCCGTACTACGCGTTCCTCACGGCCGCCGATGTGCTCCTCGACCGCTTCATCACCGTCTGCAACGTCAGCGGCGACGCGATGGTCTCGCGCATCATCGAGGAGCAGGCCAACGAGATGCTGCCGAACGTGCTTCGCGCGTAAAGTGGCTGCCCTCTCTCATCCCTTGGCCCCACCCGTAGTGTTGTGTATTCATATAGTTTTTCCTCCAGAAGACCGAAAGACCGTGTGCAGTCCATCGGTCGATTTCCCTATGTTAACATGAAGGAAGCGATCCAGCCTTGACCAAAGAATACCTCTTCTCACGCACGGGCTTCACCGCCATCGACTTCCGCCATGGTCGATCTTCCCACGAAATGGCTTCAGGGCGCAGCCACACTGTCACTATCAACAGCCCTTCAGATGAGTGACATACTCCGTAACGTGAGCAGCATCCTCTCTATAGTAGTTGATGTTCTTATCTTAAATGTCTAGAAGTGGATTTTGCCTCGCTTTAGTGGCCACCCATGGACCATCACTCCGGTTTCCCCCGCCCCCCACCCACCCCCTTCCAAAAGGCCGGCCACCCGCGCAGACGCTCCCCGCCTAAACAAGCACCAAGGGAA
This sequence comes from Pythium folliculosum, assembly GCA_023336295.1. NCBI lineage: Eukaryota > Oomycota > Peronosporomycetes > Pythiales > Pythiaceae > Pythium > Pythium folliculosum. The sequence continues at coordinate 7,142 of JAADWV010000133.1, forward strand.
ACCCGCGCGGAACGAACGAGGAGAGAGCGGCGGCGACGATGCATCTCCTGAACCTGACGCTGCAGGCGCCGTCCGCCATCAACCTCTCGGTGTACGGCAACTTCACGGCCCCGCAGGCGCAGGAGTTCGTGGTCGCGCGCGGCAATGTGCTCCAGCTGCTGCGCCCCGACGACGAGGGCAAGCTCGAGACGGTCATCTCGACCGAGGTCTTCGGCGTCATCCGCTCGCTGCGGCCCTTCCGCCTCACCGGGAGCACGCAGGACTACCTCGCGGTCGGCTCGGACTCGGGCAAGATCGTCGTGCTCGAGGTGGACGCCGTGCTGAACCAGTTTGTGGTCAAGCAGAACGAGACGTACGGCAAGACGGGCTGTCGCCGCATCACGCCCGGGCAGTACATCGCCGCGGACCCCAAGGGACGCGCGATCATGGTCGGCGCGATCGAGAAGCAGAAGCTCGTGTACGTGATGAACCGTGACGCGTCGAACCGCCTGACGATCTCCTCGCCGCTCGAGGCGCACCGCTCGCACGCGATCCATTTCGCGCTCGTCGGACTGGACGTTGGGTTCGAGAATCCGATTTTCGCGAGCCTCGAGCTTGATTACGCCGAGTCGGACGCCGATCCGACCGGCGAGGCTGTGCGCGAGAGCGTCAAGACCGTGGTGTACTACGAACTCGATCTCGGCCTCAACCACGTGACGAGACGATGGAGCGAGCAAGTTGTGCGCTCAGCGAATATGCTCGTGGCAGTCCCTGGCGGTAGCGATGGACCTGGTGGTGTGCTTGTGCTGGGTGAGAATGTCGTCCAGTACAAGAGCGAGAATCACCCGGAGCTTGTTTGCCACTTGCCGCGACGTGAAGGCGAGACTCGGGATATTGTGATCACCGCGGCCGCGACGCACAAGCAACGCGATCTGTTCTTCGTGCTGCTTCAATCCGAGCTTGGTGATTTGTACAAGATCTCTCTCGATTATTCCGGGAACGTTGTGCAAGAAGTCAAGGTCCAATACTTTGACACGATTCCAGTCGCCACCTCGCTGTGCATTACCAAGACGGGTTTGCTTTTTTCCGCGTCCGAGTTCTCCAACCACTACTTGTTCCAGTTTTTGAGCATCGGTGATGGGGATGACACTGCGCAATCCTCCAGTTTGTCAATGGATACGTCCGATTACCCGACATTTACAGTGCGCAAGCTCAAGAACTTGGCGATGGCGAGCTTTACTGAGAGCCTCAGCCCTGTCACACAGCTCCTCGTGGATGACTTGGCGAACGAGCTGACGCCCCAGATGTACGCGTTGACAGGCCGCAACAACCGATCCACCCTACGAGTACTGCGCCACGGCCTCCCAGTTACCGAAATGGCTGCTAGTGGTCTACCAGGCGTTGCCAAATCGGTGTGGTGCCTGAAGGAGTCGAACTCGGACTCTCATGACAAGTATATCGTCGTGAGCTTCGAAGACGCCACACTCGTCCTTGGTATCGGTGACACTGTTGAGCAAGTGAACGACTCCGGTTTCGTCAGTGATCACGGCTCTCTTCTTGTGAACCTCCTGGAAGATGATTCGATGCTGCAAGTTCATACAAATGGAGTGCGCCATATTCGAAAGTTCCAGCCTGTGACAGAGTGGAAAGCGCCGGGAAAGAAGGTGATCGAACGGTGTGCGGCGAATGCGCGCCAACTCGTCATATGCCTCGCTGGTGGTGAGATCATTTACTTCGAACTGGGCAGTACTGGCGAGCTTCAGGAGAAGGGAAAATTCGACCTTGGGTTCGAAGTGTGCTCTCTCGACATCGGCGAAGTCCCGGAAGGTCGACAGCGTTTCCCGTACGTTGCGATTGGAAGCTGGGACAACACTGTCCGCATTTTGGCGCTCGACCCCAACGACCTGTTCCGCCCCAAGTCGACTCTCGCGTTGACCTCGCACCCCGTTAGTCTCTGTATGGCTCAGCTTCAGGTTGAGCCAAACAACACAGGGGCGGACACGATGACGACTAGCGGTTTGTTCCTCAGCATCGGACTCGACAATGGAGTGCTTCAGCAACTCCGACTGGATCCTCTGACGGGTTCCCTCACTGATTCCCGATCGCGTGTGCTCGGGACAAAGCCTGTGAAGCTTGTCCGTGTTCTCGTGCAAGGCAAGCGTGCAATCCTCGCCCTTTCAAGTCGTGCTTGGCTTTCGTACTTCCACCAGACTCGCCGACACTTGACTCCACTTTCGTGTGAGATGTTGGCATCCGCAAGTTCCTTCGTTTCGGAACAATGTCCTGAAGGAATTGTGGCGCTCTCGGGTGAGACCATGAAGATTTTGACGCTTGATCAGCTAGGCGACACCTTCAACCAGCAAAAAACGCAGTTGCGATACACCCCTAGAAAGGCTGTTGTGCACCCGCCCTCCCGTCGACTTGTGATCATTGAAAGTGATCACAACGAGTTCAGTGCTTCATATAAGCGCCAGCATGGTCACGCGGTTGCCGATGTGAGAGTTGCCAACGGAAATGGGGAAGAAGACGAAGATGATGAAGCCAGAGACGCTCTTCTCGTGCCTCGTGGCCCTGTCGCACCAGGTAACGATCGATGGGCATCGTGTGTCCGAGTCATTGACCCCGTCTCGAACACCACAGTGGCGTGCGAGGAGCTGGAAGACGACGAGCGGGCTCGAAGCATCACTACCTGTGTGTTCCACGATCGTGGTGGTGAGGTTTTCATCATTGTGGGAACTGTGAAGGGCATGGCCCTTCATCCCCAAACAGCACCCCAGGGCGGTTTGCTGCGTGTCTACCGTGTCGTAGAGGGTGTGCAGCTCGTGCTTGTCCACACCACGGAAATCGATGGCATCCCGCACGCCATGTGCGAGTTTCAAGGGCGGTTGTTGGTCTCGGTCGGTAAGGCCCTCCGAATCTACGACCTCGGCAAGAAGAAGCTCCTCCGCAAGTGTGAGAACCGAAACTTCCCGTCTGTCCTGATTGACCTGAAGGCTGCCGGTGATCGTGTTTACGCATCCGACCTCCAGGAATCCTTCCATTTTGTCAAGTACAAGAAGGATGAGAACCAACTCGTCGTATTCGCGGACGACTGTGTCCCTCGCCACATCACGTGTAGTGCTGTGCTTGACTACGACACTATCGCGGGTGGAGACAAGTTTGGAAACATCTTCGTGGCACGCTTGCCGTCCGAAGTCTCTGACGAGGTTGACAACCCGACGGGGAACCGTATGCTGTGGGACACAGGGTTGTTGAATGGTGCCCCCAACAAACTCGAACAGGTGAGTCTTTACTGTTGCCTGGGGGTGACATTATGAACTGATGCATCTAATCCTGCACGTTTCTCCACGACTAGGTTGTTCAATTCTACGTTGGGGAAGTCGTGACGTCGATTGTGCGAGCACGGTTGATGGCCGGTGGCATGGAAGCGATCGTGTACACGACCGTCATGGGACGCGTCGGTGCGCTCGTGCCGTTCACGTCGCGTCAAGATATCGATTTTTACACGCATCTGGAGATGTACATGCGCCAAGAGAAGCCGCCACTTCTTGGTCGTGATCACCTGTCCTACCGGTCGTACTTCATTCCGGTCAAGAACGTCACGGATGGCGACCTGTGCGAGCAGTTTGTTTTGCTTTCGCCGGAGACGCAGAAGACAGTCGCGGAAGAGCTCGATCTCACGCCTGCTGAAGTGCTCAAGAAGCTTGAAGATATCCGCAATCGCCTGCTGTAAGAAGCTCGGTGAGGGCAAGATCGTGCAGCGAGGCCGCGACGTTCGCGACTGGGAAAGAACATGGCGATTGTGTTGGAAGCTCGCTTGTGCGCCACCGGCATTATCATTCTATCGGTCGTTAAATACAACTCATGGTCTCGCGCATCAACACGGACAGGCAATCCTCTGTCCGACGGTGTGTGCGCAGGAAACGCCTTACTCTAAGTGCGGCAGCCGCATCGTCGATTCCTCTGGGAAGAGCGACTGCCGCATATTCACGAAGATCTCTTGCAGGACCGCGATCCGCGGGCGGAAATGCTACGACACGTGGGGTTCTGGAGTGTTAGCGACCGCCAGAAGATACATCCGAACCCACGCGGCAACTCACCTCGAACGCCAGCACCATGTCGTCTTTGCTGTGCACCATGAACGCGATGTAGTACACCACGTCGCTGAACACGAACCCTTCGTTCACGACCACGGCGCGGATGTCGGACGCGTCGAGGAAGCGCTTGGTCGTCGCGCCGCTGCGCGTGCGGCGCCGCAGCTGCACGCCCAGCGACGGCACCACGAGCACCGACTCTGTAGACACCACACCACCGCATCAGCCTCCTGTTCCTAACCGCGAGATCTATGGCAGCACAGCTCACCTTCGACGACCACGGCGCCGGTCGCGAGCTGGAGCAAGTAGGCCGCGAGGCCACACGCGACCGTGGCGTATGCCAGCCACGCGGCAGTCGCGTGGCGCGGCGCCGACTGCGCGTGCCAGGCCGACGCGCTGGCCGCGGCCGCGAGCCACAGCGCGTAGCCGATAGATCTCCACGGCGAGAGTGCCCGCGCCGGCGCGCGCAGCGTGAACTCGACGCCGCCGGCGCCTCGCGCGGCCACCTCCAGGTCTACGTGCTCACGCATTGTTCGGGGATCTGGTCACAGTGCCGGGATGGCTTGCTCCCCCTAAAAGCCGGGAACATTCCACTTGCCCCCTCCTAAAGGCGATATGGACTCATCTAAAACCGGTTCTATAGAGGCCACTGATTGGGGCATCTACAGTACTTTGGATCTGCTCGTGTCGCGAAAGGACGCGAGAGTCTGCCATTGGCATCCATGGAGGGCAAGCCGACCACGCGCGACATCTGGCTGCTGCTCTCGTCCATGGAGCCGGCGGCGGCGGCCTCCAAGGCGCAGGCGCCTGCCACGCCGCTCGCGCCGTCGGCCGCCGCCGCCGCCGAGGAGCGCGACACGTTCACGCTGCTGCTGGGCTCCAAGGGCGCGGGCAAGACGTCGCTCTGCAACGCCTTCATCCACCGCGGCGGCGACGACAAGGCCGGTGCCGGTGACGAGGTCAAGCCCACGATCGGGCTCGAGTACCTGTTCGTGCGCCAGAGCGGCGCCGTGGCCCACATCTGGGAGCTCGCGGCCACGCGGTGCGTGCCCGAGATGATGCGCGTGCCGCTCGCGCCCGAGCGCATCTTCCAGGGCGCGTGCGTGGTCGTCGTGGACCTGTCCAAGCCCGGTGACGCGCTGCCGCACCTCGTCAAGTGGCTCTCCACGGTCCACAAGATCGTCGGTGAGGTGCTCAAGAGCAAAGAGAAGAACCCCGTGGACAAGGCCACGGTCGAGCGGCTCCGCAAGGCCGCGCACGCGCGGTACGGCGCCGACCACGCCGACCGCGACGACGTCTCGCCCATCGCCGTGCCCGTGCTCGTGCTCGGCACCAAGTACGACGTCTTCAGCGAGAAGGACAGCGTGCAGCGCAAGCCGCTCCAGCAGGCGCTGCGCTTCTTCGCGCACCTGTTCGGCGCGACGCTGCTGCTCACGAGCGTCAAGGAGAAGCCGCTGGCCACGCAAATGCGCGGCGTGCTCAAAAGCTACGTGTTCGGCACGACGGCCAACCTCCAGGGGCTCAAGAAGGACACGGACGGCGTGACCAAGCCGCTCTTCGTGCCCGTCGGCAGCGACAGCTTTGCCGAGATCGGCTTGCCGCCCGGCGCCTCGAAGAGCGACTTGCTGGGTGCGCCCGTGGGCGACGTGGACGCCCAGGCCAGGCCCTGGAAGGAGCACGTCGCCAAGGTCTTCCCGCCGACGGGCACCGTCATGTACAGCTGGGACGACGACGCCAAGGACCAGGCGACGAACGAGTTCCCCGAGCCCAACGTCGACCGCGCGCGGCAGCGCAAGCTTGAGGAGCTGCAGCGGTACCGCGAGGCCACGCGCAAGAAAGGCGACAAACTCAAGGCCGTCAAGGTGTAGGTCTGATCACTAGTTTTATATTACTCCACCACTTACAATAAAAATTGCGTGTACGCTGGATTCGCGGTCTCCTCGACGCACCGGAAGCCCAGTTGCTGGAGGAACTGCGCAAAGGCCTCGTCCTCGCTGGGCTTGACCTGGAACGCCACGAGCACGCGGCCGATGTCGGCGCCGTGGTTGCGATAGTGGAAGAGGCTCACGTTCCACTGTGCCGCGCCGCGGCTCGCGTCGCCGAGCGCGTCGAGAAAGTCCTTGAGCGCGCCGGGCCGCTCCGGGAACTCGAGCCGGAAGAGCCGCTCGTGGGGCACGTTCTCGGCGTGGCCGCCCGCGAGGTGGCGCAGATGCGACTTGGCCAGCTCGTTGCCCGAGAGGTCGGTCGCGTGCATGCCGTCCTGGCCGTTGATGGTCGCGACGACCTCGTCAAACTCGTGCTCCGTCTTGGTCTGGATGCTCATGCAGATCTGCGCCACGGCGTCCTGCTGCGAGTTCATGCGGTAGGTGAACTCGGTCACGTTGCGCGGGTCTACAAGAACAAACACAGGGGCGTTAGAATAGGAGGAGGACCGCTGTGAGAGCTACGACTCAGCGCACAGATGACGTTGTAGAGCCGCTGGAAGCTGCCCTTGAGCTCGGGGATCTTGACCGACATGAACCGCTCGCGGTCGTCCGAGCGCTCCGACACGAACCGCAGGCGGTCAAAGTCCATGTTGGCCGCGGCCAGCACGGCGACGTACTTCTGGTCGGTCTTGGCGTGCTGCTTGGCGTACTTTTTGACGCCGGCGACGCTGATCGCGCCGAGCGGCTCCATGAGCGCGCGCGTGTCGCCAAACACGTCCTTGATGGCCGAGCAGATCTCGTCGGTCGTGACCTGCACGACGTCGTCCACGAACTCCTGGCAGAGCCGGAAGTTCTCCTCGCCCATGGCGCGCACGCCCACGTCGTCTGTGAAGCGGTTCACGACCGAGAAGCTCACGCGCTCGCGCGCGCGCAGCGATTCATCCAGCAGGTTGGCGCCCTCGGGCTCGACGCCGATGATGCGCACGGACGGCGCGACCTCTTTGACGTACGCTGCGACGCCCGAGATGAGCCCGCCGCCGCCCACGGGCAGGAAGATCGCGTCGGGCAGGTGGCCGGCCGTGTCCTTGAGAATCTCCATGCCCACGGTGCCGTTGCCGGCGATCACGAGCGGGTCGTCGAACGGGTGCACGAACGCGCGGCTCTGCTGCTGTGCGATGCGGAAGGCCTCTTTCTAAAGCAGCATAACAGCAAACGTGTGAGATATATCACCAGTTAATAGCATGTACGCGCGGGTACGTACGAGCGAGGCGTCAAAGTCGGTGCCGTGCTCGATGATGCGCACGTGCGGCGACGAGCCGACGACGCCCGAGAGCTTGCGGCCGGCCGTGCCCAGCGGCGTGACGACGACCGCGTCCACGCCCAGCTTGGCGGCCGAGTACGCCACGCCCTGCAGAAAACATCAAGTGTTCGTGAGTCCTCCTGTCGCGCTGTCCACAAGTGTCGCCCGTCCACAGCACGCACCTGGAGGTGGTTGCCGGCGGCGCACGCGACGATGCCGCTCTGCCGCTGCCGCGGCGAGAGGTGCGCGATCTTGTTGTGCGCGCCGCGCAGGCTGAACGAGAACGTGGGCTGGAGGTCCTCGCGCTTGAGCAGCAGCTGGCAGCCGCTAGGCAGCGTCTTGGAGAGCGACGGCGCCGGCGCGAGCGGCGTGGCCACGGCCACGTCGTACACGCGGCTCTCGAGCACGTCGCGCAAATAGTCATGCGCGCCCGGGCGCACCCACGCGGGCAGCGCGGCCGCAGCCGACGAGGACGACGCGGCGGCGGTCGCCGACACAGCGCGCGAGGCGAAGCGGCGCGTCCACAGCGCCATGGTCAGCTAGGAAATGACGGCGGAGGAGCCGGTGGCGGCGGAGGAGGAGGTGGACGCCTGGCGGAGCGGCAATGGCGCGTCCCGCGCGAGGATCATGAGCATTTTCTTTAGGAGAAAGTGCAGCTTTGCGCAAACGATGAACCGCCACAACTGGAGTACCGTAGAGTGCTGTATTAGAGGCCCTATTGAAGATATCTGTGACGTGTGAACAGAATAGAAGGTGACGCGAAGGTTGGCGGAGTATTGGCGCCTCGAAGGTTGCGGGAATGTCGTGTGAGTGTGGGGGGCGTACAGTGCCATCTCTGTGATTCCCAGGTCGGCCCTCCAGCACACAACAACACCACGACCTGCGGCGTGTTCGGTCTCTGTCGTGCGGACGCGTAATTTACGGGGCCGCTGGCACTGCCAGTGGTAGTCCAGTGTCCCCCATGGCACACGCTGTGGCACAATAGCGACTTGTTGCGAGCCGATCGATCTCGTTTGTTGCGCGCGAGAAAAGAGTCGGGCGTTGAAGTCGGCCAACGCTTCGGTGGGCGCGATGCGACACGGGAGGCTGATGGCGGCCGTCGCCTGCTTCGGCCGGGTTCGCTTGGTCTTGTCACACTAGACATGACTCAGGGAGCGCAAACACAGAGTCAACTGGTGGAGTCCTCCACAATTTGCCTTCCGCCACGAGCGACGCATCCAGCGTTGGCTTCCAACAAGCCAGCCCTCAGCTGGCTTGCCGTAATTTACACACCTAGATCTGGTAAACTACATGGCGCTCAAATCTGACGACTGGCGCCATCACCAGTTCGGAGTGGGACGCCGTGCCGTTTGTGACTGATGGGTACACGGACTGCAACGCTCGAAAGTGTTCGACGTCCAACCGATCGCACCACACTAACACGCCGCAGCGCAGCACCAAAGGCTCCGTCTTCGCCGCATTTTCTCAGCACGCCAGTATCCATGGATATCGCACATGTGTGTATGGCCAGACTCTCCTCATGTTGGTTTGTCCCTGCGGCCATCACGCGTCCTGTGCCGAGTCGCAGCGAGATGACCTTCCGCGAGTGGTTACGCGGGTGCCGCAATCGCAGCTGGCACAAACATTTGGGTGACCTAGAGACAAGCAGCCCAGCGATTCGTACAACATTCTTCTCAACAACGCCACTGCGGGTTAGGTGCTCGCGACTTCTGTCAGATCTGGCGCTGTTGGTAACGTGCCACGGTGAGGCAAGCGGCTCCTCCGACCCTCCCGCGTTTCCGAAAATCGACTGACAGGCGAGAGCCTCTCAACACAGCCCACAGAGGAAGGGAGGCGAGGACGTCGCTCCCTGGAAGCCGTCAAATCTTCGGTATTTTTCATTCGGAGGTTCCATCGACCAACGTTTTCCCGTGCCTAGTGACTTGAGACGTGTGAGTGGCAGATCCACCAACAAACTCAGGCCCAACTCGACTCTGGAAGCGTTCTCTCCCCCACCCTCCGTCTACCCAACTTCCAACGAATATGAAGTTCCTGCGCTCGACCGTGCTCCTCGCTGTGGCCGTGGCGTCCGCGGCCGTGGCCCACGCGGACGCCGGCGTGCCCGGCGCGCGTGTGGCTTACGAGGCCGGCCTGCTGCTCGAGAGCGACGAGTCGGCCGAGACGCCGGCCAACTACTTCCTGCGCCACCGCCAGCTCGAGGGCAGCGGCACGGGCACGACGGCCCCGCCGCCCACGACCACGGCCCCGCCACCGACCACAACGGCCCCGCCACCGACCACCACGGCCCCGCCACCGACCACGACGGCCCCGCCGCCCACGACGCCGCCGCCGACGACCATAGCGCCGCCGACCACCACGCCGCCGCCCACGACGCCCGGCCCGACCACCAAGACGCCCGAGACCACGACGCCCGCGCCCACGGACAAGAAGGACGGCAACAACAACAACAGCACGACGCCCGCGCCCACGACCGCGGGCCCCACGACCACCAAGCCCCCGAGCGGCGCCGGCTCGGCGACGTCGGGCGGCTCGGCGGCCTCTGAGGCCGGCCCCAAGGGTGCGTTTCTCTTGACGCTTGTTTGTATATATGTCCTATATTGGAGGCTGACGCGTTGGTTTCTCTTGCTTTGACTATGCAGCAACGCCGTCCCCCAAGAAGCTCACGGACAACAGCAGCAGCGGCGACGCCACGAGCGAGAGCGGCAAGAGCAGCAAGATGAGCACGGGCACGATCATCGGCATCGTCGGCGGCATCGTCGTGGGCGTCGGCATCCTCGCGGTCATCGCCGTCGTGCTCGCGCGCAAGCGCCGCGAGGAGGACGACGACCCGCTCTCGCCCTTTGAGCTCTCCATGGACAAGGGCTACAACGGCGCCGCCGCCGCCGGCTACGGCGGCCAGCCGCAGCAAAGCCACCAGAACAACCAGTACGGCAACGGCAACGGCGCGGCGGTCGCGTACGGCCACGGCGCGCGGCCCAACAACGCCGCGGCCATGGGCGGCGCGGCCGCCGTCGGTGCGGCCGCGGGCGTCGGCGCGGGGATGATGATGACCACGGACACGCCGTCGGCCTGTGCGGACGCCGCCGGTGTGGCGTACACGCAGTTTTACGACCCGGTGACGTCGCCCAGCTCGATGTACCACCAGGAGCAGACGACCCAGTCGAGCGACTTGGCGTCGGCGCGCACGGACCCGGCCGCCAACGGCTCGAACCTGTGGATGAGCGCCATGGAGCCCAAGGAGAACGACGTGGAGGGCGCCGCCACGGGCGCGTCCGTGCCGCCCGTGATCTCGCTGCCCGAGGACCTCGCGACCAACTCGTCGTTTGTGAGCCGCAACAGCTACGACGAGCTCCCGGGCACGTCCGTGGACATCGACCAGTCGAGCGTGCTCAGCGGCGGCAGTGACCTCGAGAAGGACTTTCCCGACTTCGAGGACGGCTCGTCGCGCGGCTCGTACGAGCTGTAAGCGCGCGCGCAAGTGCCGCCCAAGGTTTTGAAGTTGTGATTTTACGGCCGCGCGGGAGGGTCCTCGAATCGAGCGGACGGGGTTTTGAGGGGGGTGTATGTGGTTATTATGAAGAAGCATGCCAGAAGCCTACAAAATGAGAGAGAGAGATAGTTAGCTGAGACCTCGGGCGCCTGCTGCTTGTGAATGTGGTGTCGACCGCGGTCTCTCCGTCCGCGCACTGTGGCAGTGGTAGGAGGAATCGCAGGAGAAGCCCTCGCGCACGGGACGCCGATCGCAGGCGTCCGCACTAGACATACGTGGTTCCTGTTCCTCTACAGTAGCAAGGCCTTTGGCCAGAAGAAGGCCTCGAGCGACGGAGCCCGCGTTGACACTGATTATCTTTTTTCGCTCATAGAAGACGATTTTTGGTGCTACTTAGTACTACTCTGCGTCCCCTTGCTGCTTGGCGGGCGGCTCGTACTCGCGGAACGTGAGGTTGAGGCGGCCCGCGCGCATGCGCAGCCACGGCGGCTGCGAGTTGGCGAACACGCGCGTGAGCGCGTGCACGACGCTGCGTGCTGGCCCGCCGAACACGAGCACGTCGCCCGACTCGAGCTTGACCACGGGCACGCCTTCGTCCGCGCGCGGGTAGTGGTCGCAGAACGCGAACTCGGCGGCGCTGCCGACCGAGAACGACACCACAGGCGAGCCCATGGCCATGGCCGCGGCGCTCTCGTCCTTGTCCACGTGCATGCCGTTGCGGCCGGCCTTCTTGTAGTAGTTGACCACGCAAATGTCGGGCTCGAGCCGCGCGCAGTCTCCTAAAACCGCGCGGTCGGCGCGCGCCGCGGCCTCGAGGCTCGCGACCGCGAGCGCGCGCCACGCGTCGGGCAGCGGCTGCACGGGCGCGTGGTCGTGGTTCGTCCGCACCTGCTCGTACTGCTCGGTCACGACGTTCCAGTGGCGGCCCACGCACATCTGGTGGAGCCGGCACTTGGCGCCGCTCGCGTACGTGGGCTTGTAGAAGCCGCCGCGCGCGAGCCCGAGCGCTTGCGCCTCGTCCACGAGCCGCTGCTGCTGCGCCGGCGGCAGAAAGCGCTTGAGCAGCACCATGCCCGGCAGCAGCTCGCTGCCCGGCGACGCGTGCGAGAGCACCGCAGTCTTGGAGGCGGATGGCTCGTCTAGAAAGGCGGTCTCGGCGGCCGCGAGCGCGCCCTCGGGCACGGCGGCGGCGCCCTGGAACAGGTCCAGCTCGTGCTCGCTGAGCGGCTGCTGGCGCTGGCGCTGCTGGATGCGGTCGGCCTTGCGCTTGCGCGTGGCGGGCGCCGGTGCCGGCGACTCGACGACGTCGCTGGTGGCCATGAGAACTTGGTGTTTGTTTTTACCGTGTCTTTTTCACAGCGGAAATAGGGATGTACTGAGATTATGATGCTGGTGTGGGTGGTGGTATCTCCTAAAACCGGGGAATTGAAAGTGAATTATAATTCGAGGGACCCGGACAGACAAGGTGACCACAACAAGGGTTTCGCTGGTGGTGTCGAATGGGATATGGTGCTGTTGGTGTTTGGTACTGTGGGCTGCTCATCATGCAGGGCGCTTCCTTTGATTGGCATTCTGGTGGGCTGCAAGGAGAGACGCGGAGATCCGCGGCGCCGTCGGTCTAAAAGAACTTGATGTAGATGACCAGCAGCACAAACAGCGCGACGGCCGCGATGGGCGCGTACTGGCGGTAGATCGCCTGCATGCGCAGCTTCTTGGCGCCCCACTTGAGCTCCTTCGAGCGGTCGGCAATGTTGGACGAGATCCGCGACACATCTACATCACAAGCACACTCACATTAGTCGGCATGTTCCCCCTCTAAAACCGCCTTTACGGCTTCCGTGCCACGTACGCTCGACGCGCTCGCCGCGGTTGAGCACCTCCTGGATGTTCTTGCGCATGATGTTGTGGATGTCGGCGAGGTCGTCGTTGAGGCGGTGCATGTTCTGCGACGAGTTGGGGTCCGTGTAGTCCTTGCGCTTGCGCTGGATAAACTTGTCAAACTTGATGAACGCGTACGGGCGCGCGACGGTCGTGACCACGTCGCGCCAACTGCCGCCATAGTCGCGCTCGAGCTCCTCGACAAAGCCCGCGTGGATCTCGTCCAGGTACAGGAACGCGAGCCGCTTGGGGAAGCTCCGGTCCGAGAGCGTCAGGTAGCACACGCCCTCCTGTATTAAATAGCTACACAAACGCGGTTAGACGCCCCATATATTCGACCGTCATAATCCCCAGGATGAACAACGCACTGGAACGTGTAGGGCCCCGACTCGACGCTGCACTTGGTGGGCGAGCGCTGGTCCAGGCGCTTCATGATCTGCTTGCCCTGTGCTCCCGAGAGAGCGCCACATCCACGCAAAGTCCGCCGTCAGCGTCTAACCGCATCAAGCAGGGAGATAGATCCGCGGTAACCCGCTCTTGCACGCACCTGCTGCTTGTATGTGTCGAGGTTGCCGGAGGCGTCGCCGATCGACTCCATGGACGCGACCTGTTTGTTTGATGGCATGAGCGAACAAGTTAGTGCCGCCGTTAGCCCGCTTGTGCCGGGCGTCTAACGCGGCGCGACGCGCCACACAAAGCGCCTCGCGCGCCCAGCACACAGCAAGAGATAGACGCCGATAGACGCACCAGCAGCATGCCGTCGGAGACGCGCGCCACGAACGTGATGATCGGCATGGTCGGCGCTCCGCTCGATTTCTCGGCGTTTCCCTTGTGTGTGTGCCGCGACTTCAAAACGCGTCACTATTTCATACCTACCGAAATAGCACGTCTAATGTATAAGACCTGCAATAATAGACCTATCCGATTCATTTACTGCACATATAGCCGCTTCCCCATTGGCGCCCAACCAATTGAAGCCACACCATCACTCTCAAATCCATCAACCCCGTCATAATGGCGACTAACGACGCGCCGCCGCCGCCGTACACGCGCGCGCAGGTGGACCACTGCGCGTTCGCCGCGTGGTACCCGTCGCTGCGCCACGTGTCCGTCAAGAGCGAGATCGTGGCGCTGCCGCCGGCCTTCGTGGCGCTGCTGCTGGCCGACGGCGTCAAGCTCACGACCATGGCGCCGCGGACTCGCCGCGTCGAGGAGCTCCCCGCGGATGAGCAGGCAGCTACGGCCAATGCCACCGCCCTGGGGGATACTGACGGGCAGCGCACCGTGGAGAAGGACGTGCGCGCGCAGGTGGAGGCGGCGCTGCGCACGCTGGGCGGCGCCGTGTTCCCCAAGCTCAACTGGAGCTGCCCGCGCGACGCGTCCTGGATGCTCGGCTCGCTCAAGTGCGTCAACTACGAGGACGTGTTTCTGCTGCTCAAGGCGTCCGACTTTGTGGTCCACGACCTCACGCAGCCGTACGCGCGCTGCGTGGACGCGCCGCTGGAGCCCTGCGGCCCGGCCGCCGCCACGCTCGTGCTGCGCAAGTGGTGCAACTTTTACGACTCGATGCACTTTCGCGGCTTTGTCGCGGCGCGCGCGCTGGTCGCCGTGGCGCAGCGCCACTGCGACGAGTTTTACGAGTTTTTGCTGCCGCAGCAGGACGAGCTGTGCGAGCTCATCTACCGCTTCTTCCACGCGCACCTGCGTGCGCGCGACGCGTTCCCGGACCCGGACTTTGTGTTTGACGTGTACATCGACAAGCAGCACCGCGTGTTCCTCGTGGACATGAACGTCTTTGGCGACCTCACCGACCCGCTGCTGTTCACGTGGGGCGAGCTGCTGGCGATGCGCGACGACGTGCGGCGGCGCCGCGTGCTGCGGGGCGTCGACGGCGACGAGGAGGACGACGAGGATTATGACGAGCAGGTCGTGGACTTTCGCGTGGTCGAGTCGCCCCGGGGCATCCGCCCGAACCCGCTGAGCAGCTACCGCGCGCCGACCGACTTTGTCGACCACCTCGCGGAAGCCGGCGGCTTTGACGCCTTCATTAGCCAGGTGCGACGAGACAACGCGGCCTTGAGTGGCGACGACGACGATGATGACGAAGAAGAAGCAGACGACGACGATGACGACGACGACGTGCGATGGGGGAGCGACAACGACGACTACGACTGATGCGTTCGTACGCGCGGCATCAATAGATAGAGATGTGAGCTCATGCGGATCCTTGGACAAAGCTAGAGCAAAAGAGAAAGAAACATGGATTATGTAGACTAAGCCTGCCTGGTGACACAAACCGGTCGTCGGTGGACGCCACTCATCTAGCCGAAACCAAAGCCCTCCGAGCCCTCGCGGATCGCGAGCAGCAGGCACTGCCGCAGTTTCTCTTCGCTTTCGTACTCGGGCAGGTCCAGTTGGTTGAAGCTGATGCGGTCAAAATATACAACAGTTAGGCGAGATCGACAAAAAAAATAAACCAACGAATCAACAACGTACCAGGTGTGGGCTGACGGCAACGCGTTTGAGTTGCCAAACGCCTTGTGAATGTTGAACTTGTGCGTGCCGCGCATGCCCTCGAGCGCCTTGAAGCCTTCGAGCGGCACTTTCGAGGTGCCGGTCACAAACTGCAGGAATAGCGCGCGCTCTTCGTGAGTGCACGCGTACAGCACATTCCAGAACCAGCGGATCACTGGGTCCGTGGGTTTGTAGTTCGCGTAGTCGGTGTTTGCCTTGAGATCATCGATGTCGATCTCGGGCATGCCCGAGATGAGCAGCTCGAGCTCGTTTTCGTTGAAGATCGAGATCAACTCGGGTGGCACCAGTTGATGGAATCCCTTGAGGAACGCATCAATTTGCTGCCGGATGCCCGTCGCCATCCGGTGGTGGGTCACAAGCTTCACATACTCCATCTTGTTCTCGTCCGTGACGGCGATGTGACGCCCGTTCGGAATCAAGTCCACGATCTCCATACGTCCAAAGTTCGACTGATCAGCCGAGAACGTCAACTCCAAGCCGAGATCTTCGATTGAGTTGTCCAAGATGGAGTGCAGATTGCGGTAGTACTCGGGATCAATCGCCTCCATGTCGTGGTACGAGATTGGCAACTGCAAAATATGCTTGTAGAACGAGCGCGTGAAGTGCGCATCGAGCAACTGTCCATCTGCAACAGCCTTGCCAATCACCTTGCCCACAAACTCGAAGTAGCTCAAGTGGTCCTTGTTCACGTACGACAGCGGGTTCGGTTGGAACGTGGGCGAGTCGGCGGCTGAGGTGAAGAGCACATAATTCGGGTTGAAGATTTCGCGCGCAAGAATCACATACCATTCACGGGTGACTCCGCCGGCATCGATTCCTTCCTCACCAGTGAAGGCAACATGGAGCTTGCGCCGCAACTCAGCACCGCTTCGCATCCGCAATGCATAGTAAGAGTCTTCAAAAATGTGGTCTCGGCGCACCGACAAACGCACGGCGGCGTTGCCAACTTGACTTCTCAGCGCTGTTTGACGGATCTTCTTCATCGCGCTCTGGAAGTAGGTACGCTTGTTGTCAAAATCCAAATAAGCACGGCATCGTGACAGCTTCACAAGTGCAGCAAGCGACGAATCAAGAAGTGACGGCTTCTCGCGAACAAGAAGGTTTAATAACACCCGGTTCGCCTCAACGAAATTCACGAGTCGAATGCTATCGCCTCCTTCAGAACCCGACGATGATACCATACGCTTCAGTTCCACCGGTCCCTTCTGCATGGCTTCCACACCGTCAAGACCACCTTCCCGTAACGCGGTGACCATCGCTTCTTCGCGTTCTGCAGAGTCAGGCACGCGCAAGGGCATCGACGCCGCATCACGAGCGCTCACCACAAAGAATGCCTCAACCATGGGTAAAAAGCGGGCGAGCAGAGCTGCCATGGCGCAGGAGGCGCCGGCACTCTTCCCTTCAATCACAGTGCCTTCTGCCTGATCATCCTCAGTCAAGCCTGGCGCTGCCACATCTGTAGACTCTGATCTGGCGCTCCCAAATGCTCCACTCGAGTCAACCCGCGCCTCATCAAGCGATCGGCTGAGAGCATCCCACAAGGCATCGAGGCCGATGGAGACACAGCAGTCATTGAAATCCGTGGTTGTCTCGCACACGTCAGAGAGCGTATGAAGGATTCGCAGCAGCTTCTGCTCGTCTTGCGCCGACTTCAGCACCGCAGATGCCTCAAACGCGCTACTTGACGCCGATGAACTAGATCGAAACCGCCCATCGGCCACCAAAACCTGGCCCTCCTTGACAAGTGCCTCCATGATTAGAGGCCGATTTGCCGACACGCGATCAAGAAGCTTGAGGATCTGGATGGTGCGTTCCTGCATCGACGGGGAACAAATACCTAGAGCGAGGACACCCACAATGGCACCGACACGGCGAGCGTCCATTCGCACTTCAGGTACTCGTGCATAATCCGTTTGCACTGATGTCGACTCTTCATCGTCATTTTTCTTCTCCTCGGCCTCATCCAATTTGACTTCCTCCATCTCAAAGTGGTCGAGGGGCAGAAGCACCAGCTCAATGAGCTCAAGCAGGGTTTCGAGGAGAGTCGCACTGCGGTTCAGGAGAGGAAGTTCCAGCAGGTCGAGAAGGGTGTCAACCCCGCTCTTGCCCACAGGAAAGCACTCTTCCGTTCCCGGCAATTTCAACAATTCCAGCGCAAACCGCGTGTTGTGCCTCACGACGGAGATCATCACGGAAAAGACTCGGCCAAGCACCTCTGGTGGAACACGGTTTGATGCGAACGACGCGGCGACACTCGAACTTGTGCCATACAGTCGTTGCGGGGGGAAATCGTCGTTCGTCGGGCTACCTGGGTTGGTATTCTTCTCAAGTGGAGCTGACAGGATTCGCAAAATGTTCTTGAGTACACAGCCCCGTGTTAACGGATACAAGCACACGTTCGTGAGTAGCCGCTGAACGACACGGTTCTGCACAATTGATTGAGCCATGAAAAACAAGCGCAGCACTGCTTGAACAGACTGGTCTTCCAGGATGCGATCACTTGGGAGTTCGTCTTCTTCACGAGGCACACGAATCATGCCAGGTTTGCGTGCAGTGACAAGTCGTTCATCTCTTCCGCGTCCACGGCCACCAGATTCATAGCCACCATGGCGGGCTCGGCCAGAGCGGCGTGCCGCAGCACTGAAGATATCTGGGCCGTGAGACGTCAGCATGCGTCGAAGAGTCGGGCGCCGGAAGATATCCCCAGCAGTATCCTCATCACCACTCGTACCAAGTCCCGCGTGACGATGTGTCGCTGCCTCTTGAAACATCGGTCGGTAGGCAGCGCGCTCTCTCAAAACCATCGCTTCAGCTTGGACTTGTGACGGGAGCGTCTGCAAAAATGCATCGTCACACGTGGTGAGGATTTCCTCTCTTAGTCCAGGGGCCAGTGACGCAACAAACGATGCGTTATCCATCTCCTCAGCGCGAGATGTGTCAGCTGGTGCCGATGCTGCGCGCGCAGCCTCTTCTCGCTCTCGACGCTCATTCGCGAGCACTTCTGCTCGAATATCAGGTGGCAATGCCTCAAGCGTTTCTCGATCGAAGCTCGAGTTTGCCATATCCAAGTCCAGCTGAGAAAAGCTCTCCGATGCTCCTGCTGTAGGGGGCTGAGCTTGCGGTGGAGATGGCGCCGCAGGTGGAGCGTGTTGAGCAACAATCTCAGCTTGCATCTCTGGCGGCAAAAAGGCAAATACTTCTGGATCAACGCCTTCAGGGCACACGAGACCCCCGCTACCACTGTTTTCCCGCTCAGATTCTTCTTCACTCTTCATTTCCTCCTCCGTGACAGTGGATTGGACGACCTGCGATGGCGGAAGTGGGAGTTCCTCGGTAGCGGGCGCCGGAGCCTGGAAGCTCGACAAATCCAGAGTGAAGTTCATGAGATCACTTGATGGCGCAGCAACCGGGGCAGGAGGAGGCAAAGTGGTAGTGGTTGTGCTCGAAACTTCCGAAGGTTGAGCGGAAGACGACGACAACACGGGCGATGCTGACATTTCACTCTCGGATCCCAATTCATCGTGTGGTGAGCGGAGCGATGACTCACCCAAAGTGCTCGCGAGTGCGATAACCGACGCAGTGTCCGAAACCGCGTCAGCACTCTGAGCAATACCAGCCATATCTGGTGCATCGTCAGCACTACGAGTTGCGCCCTCTTCTTCCCGGCTTCGATCGCTGTCGGTAACTATGACAGCATCGATACCCGGGTCGGCGCGTGCGCTTGCTTGTGTGTTGCTACCAGGTGCCGTCGTTTCCGACACTGTGTCGGTGGGAGTTGAGTTAGCTGGTGTTTGCTCCACAGTCGATGACTCCGCTGGAGTCGGTGCTGGCGTTTCCGGCTCGACAAGCTGTGTGGCGTACTGCTCCAATCGCGTGGCAATGGAGCGAGCGTCCACAGCACTTGTGTGCCCTGCCCATTGTGACACCGGGTCTGTCGTCACATCGCCGCGGATTCCACGACCTCCTGCGAGCAGTTCACGATCAACCCGACGAAGTCCAACGCCTGCATTGCGATGATGACCCGCACGTCCGTTGCCAAAGATGCCTTGAGAGGTTGGGATATCAAGAGAGAACTCGCTGAGCAGATTCGAGACGGCCGACAAGCGGTTTCGTGATGGTGGCCGATTACGACCACCACCTTGCCGCAGCAGATCACGTCCCAACAAAGTTCGTGCGCCCGGTGCCATGTGCAGGTTGCTGTTCATTTGTCGAACCAAAACGTCCAACTCGCGGAAGAGCGATGGGGCATGACGGGGGAGGGGGAGACGATCAGGAAGAAGGCTCGACAGACCCCCAGTTCCTCTTCCACTTGGGTCTTCCAAGGAGCTCTCAGTGTATCGCAACAGTGGATGCATCATGCTAGCTGTTCCCGACATATCGTCTGTAGTCGATCCGCGGCTAGGGAGTCGAGTTGGAGGGGCTCTGACGCCGGAGACACCCGCGGTCTCAAAGATGAAATCGCTGTCAGCCGAGTTGCCGGGACGCTCATCCAGGAGATTCAGTAAACCAGAGCCAACACCGTCGGTACCACTAGCAGCGTTCGAGTCTGGAACAGGCAAGTGGTCACGAAAAGCGCCACCACCATGACGGAATGCCATGTCTGGGTCGTCTTCATCTTCGTCGTCGTCGCCGAAAGCAAACACACCAGTAGGTGATTCACGCGGGCTGTTGCCACCGTCAACACTGAACATGTCCACTAAGGACCGTAGAAGTGACGAGGGACCGGCGATTGCGGCGGCATTTTCGCCGTCTTGCGTCACTCGACCTCGAGCAACTTGGCGTGACCTCGCAGCTCGGACTTGGTTCGATACGACAGCCTCTTCGTCAAGCAGTCGAAGGTAAGAAAACTCCTCCTCGTCGACTTCGTCGAACGCATCCCCTCCTTCGTTCTCGGCCGATCCCCAAGTTCGGGTAGCTCCTCGACCTCGTCCGCTGCCATCTTGACCACGACGAACCACGCGAAGTCTAATTCGTCCTTCCTCTTCGTCCATTTCTTCATCTTCGTCGTCGTCGTCATCGTCATCATCACCGTCATCATCATCTTCTTCCTCGTCTTCATTATCAC
Organism: Pythium folliculosum; assembly: GCA_023336295.1. Lineage (NCBI taxonomy): Eukaryota > Oomycota > Peronosporomycetes > Pythiales > Pythiaceae > Pythium > Pythium folliculosum. Next base: position 27,408 of record JAADWV010000133.1, read on the forward strand.
CTTCCTCATCGTCATCTTCTTCTTCATCGTCGTCAGCATCATCGCGGTGGCGCTCTTCATTATCGTGGCGCAGTGGCAATCCGTCATCGTCGATGGACCGTTCCGAATCACTGCTTCTATCGCTCTCTCCATCACTCTCACCAACAGCGTGCATTTCGTCATCCGGGGCGGAGCTAGGCGAGTGCATCGATACGTTCCCACCATCAACTCGTGTAGATGCTGCATCCGTTGGTGGCGTGACAAGGTGATCAAGCGCATTCGATGAACGATCTGGACCAGTGGCATCATTTGCATTACCGTCCCGAGTAGCAGTACGGTCCTCCACGCCTTCCTCAATGGCATCACCAGCCGTCGCTCCACTCCGTTTCATCAGCAGCTTCTTAACTCGATGCGTGACGAATGGTCGAGTCAGGGTTGTCAAGGGACGCAATAACATCGTGCACGTTGAGCACGCGAACGGATGCGCCAGACTGATCTTTCGTAGGGCGTTGACGAGGAGCGACACAAATGCGTACTTTCCTGTGAGACCTCCTCCCAACACGATTTTGTCCCATGATAGAGTCTTTGACGCTGCTCCACGTGGCCAGAGTATGCTCATAATCAACGCGGACCATGCGTGCAACGCACTAAGCGCCACTTCATCGTCAACCAAAATCCCATCACTCGGAGAATGAGAGGAGCTGACACACTTCGGCCAATCCTGGAAAAGCTTGACCAGTTCTCCCACGATGATCTTGGGACCATCACCAGGCTGCGTACCCACAACGACAAGGAGCTTGTGGGCGTTCTTCAGACGGTCTCTTGTGCGCGGCGTGAGAGTATCCCTTGGTCGAACTTCGCTTGGTGTATCATTGATGCCGTTCACTTCCAGAGAGCGTCGAATCGTTGAAAACTGGCACAATGCCCTGCATGGAAGGAGTTCGCGCAGTGCGAGATGAACAAGGCTCGGTTCGTTGTCAAGAGGAGGTGGGGTATGTGTTGCGTGATGCTTGGTGATGACAGACGCGCCAGCGGGAAACGTTGACACGACTTGAACCAGCAAGTGGAGATAAGTTCCGACTCCAAGAACAAGCGGGGAATCCGAGCGAACATCGTCGTCGTCAACGCTTCGCACTTCAGGCAAAGTCTTCTCAATAGCCCATACATGTCGAATCTTCTCCGCAAGCTTGTGAACCACCAACTGCGCGTGCTGCCGATGCAACTTTGGAAGCTTATGATGCACTTTTTTCTCAGTCTGGTGCTCTTCGGATGGTGGAAGGCTGCTGGTCATGTCTTCATTTGAAGTTGACGATGAAGACGACTCCACTGGTTTGTTGAGCACATACACTCGCCCGGATTCAGTTTTCTTGAAGATCACAGCGTTCCGAAGCGCGTGAAGAAACACTTTTTCGCTGCGCGCGGCAACTGTCGCAACCTCCATCATCAAAACGCGCGGCGTGATTCTCATCTGACTCGGCGGGCCATATCGCTCGGATAGCTTCATCATTGCTTGCTGAATTTTTTCTTCCATCATGTGTTCAAGTACCGGAGGGGACTCGAGCATCTGAACCAAGATGGTAGCGGTCATCTCCTTGTATCCAGCAAAGATAGCTTCCGATCGGAGGCTCAAGAGTTTCTCCAATCCACCTGCCGAAAAAAGCTCGCTCGCCACTTCGTAGTCCAGCGTCATATGAGCAAGTAGCTGCCACAAAGCGTGTGCAGTGTCTCGCTGAACATCGGAAGACGCCATGATTTGCACTGCAATGTGAACTAATCCGTTCCGTACTTCAGCACTGAGCTTAGGGTGAGGCGCAGCTGCGTCCGGTGCATCGTTCTCGTTCAGAAGGGACGGTTGGTTTGCTGCCGCTGAATCATTCGCTTGCAATGCATCGATCACAAGTAGCAGAGGGGCATATGATTGTCTCATCTCCGCAGTTTCGCCGAGTTCGCTTCGAATAAAGCTCGCAGTTGCCTCCACGAATGATGGCGCTTGGGTCGTCAGAGCAGTGACTGACTCCTGGTCAAGCTGGAGGATCGCCGCCAAAAGATGACTCACCGACATCACGTAACTATCGGGCTCTTGCTTTGACGACATGGCATCCAACAGTGCCTTGCTCACACGGGAGATTACGTTCAGGCGCTCGTCCTCCATCTTTGAGCACAAGAGAGCCAAATACTGAGCCAGTGTGACTACGAAGACTTGAAGAGCACCCGCGGAGTCCGACGAATCTTGCAGTTCGGATGATTCTTGAATCGATGTCTGATACCGCAAAATGGTGAAACAACCGTCTTCGAATTCTTCACGTAAAGTCGCATATTGCTGAAATAGAGCTGCTTCTTGTTCCGTCTGCTCCGCTTCTCCGGTCACCACACTTTCACCATCATTTTCCACAAGCGTGCTCGGCGCCTCGCCCGAGATATCCCCCTGGTTGTCGCTTTCCACACCTGCTTCTTCATCATCCCCAGTATCTGGATGTGATAAAAGCCACTCCATTGCGACTTCAACATCGTTCACGCGGACGCGACGAATTGCCCTCTCCACTCGGCCTCTTGGGAACCCCATGGCGACTAAGTTGTCAACAGTCGCAGAATCCACTTCAAAGGGGCGTGAACTTGTTGGTCTAGTTCGCCCTGTATCTCCACCAAACAGTGCGTGGAGAAAATCTTCTCTGTCCAGAACATTACCAGCCCCAGGGAAATCACCAAACGCAGTCCCGATATCGTGGCGGCCTCTTGATCTGCTGCTCGCGCGCAACTGATCCAATGCACTCGTCGAACTAGTTGGCGATGCGTGCGAGTTATCACGATCGAGACGATGTCGCAGAACCATAACTACTGCTGGCAGCAATTCTTGGGCATACTTCTGAACAGGTGATGTCCGGACGTCAGGGTGTCGCCAAAGACGTAGGAGAAGATCGAGACACTCTTGGTGGAGCTGCACAGACAATGCTCGAAGATCAAAACTACCTTCACCATCATCACTTGTCACCAGCGATACTGTAATCTGACTTGAGCGCAAAGTCTCCAAATCACCAAGATGCTGGAGCGCGTTCGCACATACGCGCACACATAGCTCTTGCATTCGAGCGCTGTCCGTTCTGTTGGCCGCTGGAATGTTGTCGAAGCAGTCACCAATCAAAACCTCGATCATGTCATGTAATGTTGATCTGGAAGGCGTAGTAGCACTATCAATGCCGGACCGAGGTGAGAGCAGCTTGTACAACACCAGAGCATTCGCTTGCTTTTTCTTCGAGTCGAAAATCGTCTGCATCACCGTCTCCAAAACGAAGATGAGATAGTACTTCTTAACGAACGCGTCAAGAGAACCATGCCCAACTTGTCCGGAGAGAACATACTGAATATCGTCGCGCAACGTCTTAGCGATAAGCTGTGCCATTCCCTGGGCGTGTACAGCCAATGGCTGAATGCTCTCATCTCCCCGTCGATGTTGGATCGGAACCGACAGGAGGGTCTTGCTCATGTTGACGAGAAGGCTTCGACTCACCGAAGTAAATCGCAGCAGTAAGAGCGAGCAAAGCTTCCACAAGCCACTAGCTTTGCTAGTAGACGACACGGGTCTGCTTGACGAGTCAGAGCTGCTTCCTCGATGAGCACCAACCACCTTTGACCTCTCGAGCTGGATCTCTCTCGTGACGGCAAACAGCTTGTCCAGTGTAGCGGAATTCGTTCTTGACATAAGCTCAGAAAACCAGTGGCGACTTTGCAGTCCAGTCTGTGCAGCTTGCATACTCCAACCGAGCAAGCCAGCGAGCCACTCGATAAACGAAAGAAGGCGGATATCACGACCAATCGCTTCGATGTCGGGTGATGCCTCAACTCCTGGACGACCAGTGCCTTCCCGAGCACCCTGCCCGAACAACTCAGCTAACTGTTCGTTAGAGAGGGAGCTGAAGAATCCTTCAACAATCCCTCGCTGCTCTCGAAACATGTCAACATGCTTTCCCATCTCAGCCATGATCACGTTCAACATTTTTGCTGATTGCTGCGACGCAAATGATCGAAGTGCTACAGTCAGAGAATGAGCGGCCTGCTGGTGAGATGCGCTCTGACGTAGCTGTTGACGAGTTTTGGCCCCTTGGGCGTTCACCAAACTGGAAAAAAACGCGCTTGGTGTAGGAAAAATGAGTCGATATAGCTTGAGCAGGCGCAACACTCCTCCGTGGTCAGAAAAAGAAGATGCGTGCTCTGCTTTGCTCAAGATTGGCTCGAGAACATCAGCGAAATGCGAGGTCATGCGTACCAACGCCCTCCAATTGTCTTCGCGCTGCACTGGATTGACACAGTCGTGATTTTCTTCACCGAAACGAATCAACTTTTTCGCAGTTTCAACGCACGCATGAATAGCCGCAGTTTGAAAGCCTGCAACTTGACGCATCATCTCAAATATTCCTGACCCAACAATGGCGGCAACGTCCCCCTGTAGATGATCGCAGTCTTCGGTCGCATATGAGGGAGCGGCAAAGCAGTCGAGCAAATACAGCAGTGGCTTGAAACGCGCGACCTTCTCCGCGTGTGAAGTTGTAAGGCACAACGCGCTCAAGACACTCGGAATTGCCATAATCAATTCAGACGAAGGAGGAAGAATATTCGACGATCGCAGATCACGTACATCCCACCGTGTAAGCGTCTTCAGGAAAGCATCAGCAATTCCTCCTGAATGAATTTGATTAACGCTGCTTGGATCGTTGTTCACCACGTCAGATACAACAATTGCAGCTTGAGCGAAGACCACTGGACCAAAGTTGTCGATGTTGCCCAAAATCTTCATCAACGTCTTGCTCAACGGGCTCCCATCGCGAATGACGCGGCTTGTTGCGCCGGCGCTCATCACTCCTTGCGAATGGAACGACACTGATAGCATCACCAGAAGCGCAATGGTGAGGACAGTCTTCGTTTCTGGTAGCTGTACGGTCGCGTCTTCATGGTCAGACGAAGATTCGGTCGAAAACACTTCCGCTTGCAGCCTGTCGATGATGATCCCAACGCCGTTAAGGTCTCTGAACAGTGCAGCTGAAGCTGGGTGCGTGTTGACCGTCATTTCGAGAGCTTGGACACAAAGAGTGACTTGCGATGTGTGGAACGCACTCACGGCGGGAGAAGATGCCACGTGAAGAAGAGCAGGAATGACACCGCTCTCCGTCAAAACTGCCGCTCCAGTTTGCATGGAAACAACGCGATTTAGAAGCACGAGCACCGCCTCATACCAACACAGTTTACTGTCTTGGGGGTGAAGTGGGTCCCGAAACAACCCAGTTCGAAGAACTTCAGCATCTTCAGGTGTGAGCCAATCCGTTGTCGCCTGAACGAAGGCAACTGCGAGGCTCATCTCCATGTCACTATCTTGCTCACTGCCTTGCGCAGCATCAACCACTGGAAGACCTGAAGACGACCCGCTTCTTGCACTTCCGCTGGTGGCACGATTTCTGGGACCAAGCTGACCAAGCTCCGACAACACAAAGCGGACGAGGGACGGGAACACGCCGTGCGGAGCACCTTTCACAACACCAAGAGCTTGCAACACATTCGACTGACGACCGAGAACGCCGCCGGCACCGCCTCGCTCAGCACGATCGTACACAAGCGCTGCGAGCACCTGAAGCGCTGTGATTCTCACTCGTAAAGGCACCTCCTCGTTCTTCTCGATCCGCACCATTTCAGTCAGACCGCGCGAGAGACCGGAGTTGTGCTCAATAAGCGCGGCAACATCCAGCGAGTCGCTGAACAAATAAAACAGAGCCAAAAGCGCATGGAGCCGTTCAACAGTCGCGTTTTCTTGCGCAGACGGGGAACGCGTCTGTCTTCCGGCGACTGCGACACTTCGTATCCGAACGAGGAGTTGGAACTGATGATCTGATGGCACCGCAAACCGTTCAATGAGCTGCTCGCATACGTCCCCAGCTTGATAGTCGGCAGTTGCAACGGCCAGTCTCTCCACCGAGTCTGTATCGAGCGTGATTGAGACAAGCTCATCCGAGTGATTTGGTGCATGACGATAAAATTGATAGACCGTTGCATCAACAAGTCGACGAAGGTCTTCGACAGTCGCAGTGTTTTCGCTCCAGATATCAGACAGCTCATCCATGCCGCCATGCGCACCATGGCCTTGGGCAACCGACAGCAGCCGACGGCGAAGAGCTGAGTTGCTGGACGCCGGATTGTCGGCAAGCGCAGTCATCGGGTCCACTGCATGGCGATGCTGCTGCGGAGGCAGCGCCAGTGCAGCCATCACATGAGTCGCCTCGAACGATACACGGTCACTTCGAGCGCCCATGAACGCCACCACAGTCTGGTTCAAAACATAACAAGAAGCAACCACGTTAGACTTGTCATCCCTCTCTCACCTGTATGCATACACCAGAGAGACGAAACGCACCTCTGTCGCACCGTACAGGTGCTTGTCCGACGCATTTTCCAGCAGGATCGCTGAAAACCGCAGCGCCTCGTAGACTTGCTCGGTCAACTGCCGCTCGTCGTCGTCCCCCATCGCGGCGTCGGCCGCGACGACTGCGCCGTCGCCTGCTGCGCCACCGCCATCGGCAGCTCGGGGCGCCGCCGCGACAAGCAGCCGCGGGCACTGCGCGAGCGCGGTCGTGAGCTGCTCCTTCAGCTTGTCGAGCACTTTGCCCCAGTGGCGCAAGTTCGCCTGGCCTTCAAACTGCCAGCCCGGGATGCACTTGAGGATCGCCGCGAATCGCGCCGCGGGGGCCTGCTCCAGCAGGTCCAGCAGCCGCTGCTCGCCGGCGCTCGGCCGCTGGCTCGCCTCGCCGCGCGCGCTCGGGCTCGCCATGCTCGTCGTCCGGTGGCTCCGCTGTGACACAGACGCGTCGCCCGGCGTTCACTGGCACAGAAGAGGCCGCGCACAGCCGGTCCCCTCGCTTTCGGTCCGTCCTCGCGGGTCTCGCTGCGTGGCCCACGGAACGGCGCTCTCTTACTGGCGTTTCCCTCCCCCCTCTTACTCGTAGGGGCGGACGGACGCCTTGTTAGTTCTTTCCTCTCTTCCTTCCCCCCCTTCGGCAGAACGGAAGCTTCACTCACGGTTGCACTTAGGGGAGGCTTTCGGGGGAGAGGTAGTTTACGCGTAGTTTTCGTATTGAAGTGGACGGGATGGGGTGTAAGTATCCAGAATACTTTACGGATACCGGTATGTCAGGCATCGTAACAAGGCGGGAAGGCATCGACGATCTTTTGGAAACCTGGAGGCGATCTGGATCAACCCATGCCGCCGTCTCGGACCCTCGTGTCCGACAGCGAATGTATCAAAAGGAAAGGCAAGCGGGTTTGACTGCTCCCGTCCATGCCGAGCAGGACGCGCGAGTATGCTTGGTGGAGAGCGCCAAACGGCAGTGCACCTCGCGGAAGCAGGGAGAACCCAGGGTTCGTGAGCATTTTAACCAATCAAGTACCTCAAATATATTTTCAGCGAATCATAACAGACAAAGGCCATGATTGGATATTAATCTGTAGATCGAAAAGGGGGAGCCCTCGAAGCAAAAGATTTTCGGGAGCTTCTCGGACACAACCAAGAGGCAAGAAAGAAAGATTGGGGCAACATGACCGAGTCGGTATTCGGCATCGTCGGCAAGGACTTTGTGCTGTTCGCGGCCGACGCGAAGGTGGCGCGTTCGATCCTCGTGTACAAGGACGATGAGGACAAGGTGCGTGTTGTTTTGACTGGTGATATGCGAACACGGAAGGTGCCGGCCAACTAAACGCTCCCGAATTCTCGATTTGCGTAAACAGTACGTCGAGCTGGACGCGCACAAGGTCATGGTCGCGACCGGCCCGCAGGCCGACCGCGTGGGCTTCGGCGAGTACGTGCAGAAGAACATGAAGCTCTACGAGCTGCGAAACGGCGTCACACTCGACGGCCACGCGACCGCCAACTACGTGCGCGGCGAGCTTGCGCGGTTCCTGCGCAAGTCGCCGTACCAGGTGAACCTGCTCATCGGCTCGCTCGACCAGCAGGTCACGCCGCAGGACGAGAAGGTGCCGACCCCGTCGCTCCACTGGGTCGACTACCTCGGCTCGATGGTCAAGGTCAACTACGGCGCGCACGGCTACGGCTCCAACTTCTGCCTGTCGATCTTCGACCGCGAGTGGAAGGTGCGCTCGGCGTTTTGTGGTGGATTTGTGTGTTTTCGATCACCGTCTGAATATCTGTATTGTGAGTGCAGCCGGACCTCACGCTCGAGCAGGCGACCAGCATTCTGAAGAAGTGTTACGCCGAGTTGGAGATGCGTTTCCTCGTGCGCAATGGCGAGTGGATCTACAAGGTACGGCGCTCATTTTGGTCCCCTATGGAGAGAATGTGCATGTTCTTACACTGTACGGATCATGTATTACGCCAGGTCGTGGATGCGAACGGAATCCGCAAGCTGGACGTGTAAGACGTTTGAGATGGTCCAGTCAAGAGAGAAAAGAATACGACGTGCGAACGAGAGGGGCAGGCCAAGGCGCGCTCATTAATACAAGTTGAAAAGACAAAGAAAAAGAACAATCTCCACCAATCACCAAATGCGGGGATATTCGTAAGCGTGCTTCCGTATCGACATTGTTACAGCCGTGATGAATGTGTAATTGTGAGACTAGGATGATCCGTCCTTTGGGGCGGATGTGGTCTTAGCAGACGTGCCCTTCTTAGGGAAGCACGGGAACGGCTGGAGGTTGTCCATGTCGTCCATGGCGGCCATGCCCTTGAGGTATTCTTTGTTCGCCGAGAGCCAATCCAGCTCCACGAGGCCTTCGACAAACCGACCGGGCGTGTCCGCGGGGTTGTACTGGTACTCACTCTCCGGATTGAGCGACCACACAAAGCCGCCGGCCCAGCCCGGCTGCTTGATGATCTCGATCGTGAAGTCTGTGCAGCGCTTGGTCGTCTTCTTCGGGTGCAGGTCGTTCGCGTACAGCCCGCCAAACTCGCCGAGCAGCAGCGCCGGGCCGGTTTCCGACGCCAAAAAACCAAACATATCGTCCATTGTCGCCTTGATGCGTGTGCGCAGGTCGTCGTCGCCGAGCTCCACGTAGCCTTGGAGGCCCGCGCCCAGCGCACCGCCGCCGAAAAAGTACGCCTGCGGGTACACCGCGGGAGTGTAGTAGTGCGGCGCCCACACGACCTTGTCTTTGACCGCGAAGTCGAGGCCGACGGTCTTCGCTCCCTGCAGGCCGCCACCGTACCAGTCGTAGTACGAAAAGGTCTCGCTGCCGATCGACATGGTGTGCTTACTGTTGACGCCCTCGACAAAGCCCATCCAGCTGGGACAGCCCTTGAGCATGCGGTTCGCGATCCGCTTGGCGCCGGCGTTGAAGTCGGTGGCCGAGCCGTCGCCCCAGGTCGCGCCGGACGGCTCGTTCTTCACGTCGATGCCCATGACGTTCCAGTACTCGTTCGAGCACAGCGTGTCCGTGAGGATGTCGATCGACTCGAGGAACTTCTCCTCGGGCACGTCGGCGTTGTACCAGAGCTTGCCGTTGTCGCTGTACGTGAGCGTGTGCATGCTTAGCAGCACGCCGATGTTGCGGAACTGGAGCACCTTGACGATGCTCTTGAGCAGCGAGAGATAGTCCTTGATGTTCACGCCGCGGTTCTCCTGCTTGTTCATGAGCGCGCCGTTCGGCACTTTGTTCTCCAGGATCGACGCCGCCATGAGCGGCAGCCGCACGGCGTTGAAGTTGTTGCGCGACAGGAACGACGCGATTTGGTACTGCGAACACACACACACGTTTATGTGAGCCCCGTGCACCAATCTCACTGACGTAGAAGGAGTACAACGCGGCGTACCGCAGTCGTGCCGTTGTCCTGGTTGTCCCACAAGCCGAAAGGCATGGCCTGGCCGCTGCTCACACCACAAAGAGCTAGTTAGTTAACTTACTGTCTCCCACGTTCTCTCATCTCTTGGAGATATAGCATACTACGTACGTCTCCATGCCGAACCAGTTGATGCCCTTGATCTTGAGCGGCACTTCGGAGCCGTTGGCCGCGACCGCGACGATGTGGCCGTTCTTGCTCAGGTAGTTGGGCAGCTCGCACGCACTCGCCGGGTACACCTTGGGGTTGCCGATCGCACCGTCGTCCGAGACAATGTCCTTCCCGGAGACCGTGTCGCCGCCTTCCTTGCCCGTGATCGTGCCGTCGCTGATCGTCGACGCGTTGAACTGCTCGCGCTCGTACGCGTTCGTGAGCTTCTGCGCCTTGGTGTGCGCGTCCATGGCCTCGTACGTCGCGAGCGTGGCGGCGCCGCCGACCAGCAGTACGAACAACAGGAGCCCGGGCCACATGCGGTGCCGGCCCTTGTAGCTTTGCTGCTTGGCACCGGCGCCGCCCATGCCCTTGGCCACCTCGAGCGCTTCGATGTCGCGGCCGCCGAGTGTGCCGCGCACAAACACCCCCTCGCCACCGTTCGTGGGCGTGCCGGCGCTCGAGCGCGGGCCGCCGCCCGGCTCGGACGCGCGCGGCTGCGAGAAGCGGAAGTGCTGCCGCGCGGCGCTTTCGCGCACGCCGGCGCCTCCTCCTTCCTCGTCCGGCATGTAGCTGTAGTTGTAGGTCGGCGTGGCATTCGGTTGGCGCGGTGGCGCCGGCGAGGCCACGACCTCCCAGGTCTTCTCTTCCTCGTCCGTGCTGTCGGACGTGTAGTACTGCGGACGCATTGGTCCAGTCAGTCAGTTGCTTCTTACGTACGTCGAGGCTTTTTTGCAATGAGAGAGAGGGCTTGTTCTTCGTTTCTCACAGGGCTTCCTCGCTCGCTCCCTCCCCTCTCGCTTATTGCAACCCATCGGACTGGCCAGGGCAGTTGACGGCGCGAGCGCCCCTCACAAGAACCTACCCATGTTTAAACGGGGTAGGTGGCATGTTATTCTCCAGCAAACGTGTGGAACCTTGAAGCAAAGGGTGCCTCCTCCGCTTCTTCTGTTCTTTTCTGACCACTAAAAGGACGCGAATCTCACGAAACGTCTTGAGATCTCGGCAGCCACACTCAGCGTGTGTGAGAGGCAAGAGGCTGAACCCTGTTCAACTGGGTTCATCTCTCTGAACCGTCGGATGGGGGTGACCTTCCGGTTGCGACCTGCGTCGCCAACGAAGAATCCCGCGCCGCTTGATTCACTGCTGTGTGGTACCCAAACCAAGCAGCGCCACTGTGGTATCAAACACCAACAGCGAAGCCCAACACACCTTCACGTGGCAGCACGAACAGCTACAAAAACATGGGTAAACGATGGGTTGACCGTTTCCTCCCTCTCGCCCCATTCAGCGAATGAAGGTCTGGTAAGGATGACTTTACTCATGCCTTTACCCTGTCCAAAAAGACGTCCAGGTCACCCGTTTCTCGGTGCAGCTGTGTTCCTTCTCCATTGTGGTGGCCTCTTCCAAAATGAGCACGCTGGCATCGCGTACATGCCGATAGAGACCTCTCCGTTTTCTCCATGCCAAAAAATCAACAGCATCACGCGACTTTAGGCCTTGATGGCCTTGTCCAGGCGCACGCCGCAGCCAGCACCCTCGCCGACGTTCACGCGGATCTTCTCGCCGTCCACGAGCAGCTCCCACGCGCCGGGCTGCGTGGCCACCTGGCCGTGCTCGTCGGCCAGCGCGAACGCCGCGCTCGAGAGCTCAAACGTCAGCGTCTGCGCGTCGCCGCCGGCGCTCAGCAGGCGCGTGCGGTCGAACGCCGCGAGCGACTTGAGCGGGTGGCTCGTGCTCACCGGCTGCGACGTGTCGCGCGGCGGCACAGCGAAGAGCAGCGCCACGAACTCGCCGGCACGCTTCCCCGTGTTGGTCACGCGCACCGTTACGTTGGCCGACCACGCACCCGAGGCGTCGCACGACCCCGCAACGGACGGCTCGACCTTGAAGCTCGTGTACGAGAGACCCTCGCCAAAGGCGAACACGGGCGTGCCGCTGTAGAAGCGGTACGTGCGGCCCGGGTTGCCCGTGAGCTCGAACGGGCGCATGTGCATGTCGTACAGCGACGTGGTCTCGACAAAGTCCTCGCTGTAGAACGTCTGCGTGAGGCGGCCCGACGGGTTCACAGCGCCGTACAGCACGTCCGCGATGGCCTGGCCGCCGGCCTGGCCCGGGTACCCGGCGTACAGGATCGCGCCGACCTTGGGGTCGTTCTTGTACTTGCTCAGGTCCACGCAGCCACCAGCGATGACCACGAGCACCACGGGCTTGGTCGCGACCTTGAGCACGCGGTCGATGAGCTCGGGCTGGAGACCCGGGAGCTTGATGGTCTCGCGGTCGAGGTCCTCGCGCTCCTGCGTCTGGTCCAGACCGACAAACAGCACGACCTGGTCAGCCTCCTTGGCCACGGCCTCGGCCTTGTCAAAGTCGTGGTCGCTCGACGACACGTTGCAGCCGAACGCGTAGCTCACGTTCTTGGCGAACTTGGACAGCGCGCCCAGCGGCGTCGAGATCGACGACGGGAAGCCGGCGTAGTTGCCCAAGAAGACCGTGCTGCCGTTAAAGTGGGGGCCCACGAGCGCGAGCGAGTCGCTGGTCAGCGGCAGCACGCCGCCGTCGTTCTTGAGCACGACCATGCTCTGCTGCGCGGCCTCGAGCGCGAGGCTGCGGTGCGGTGCCGAGTCCACCCGGTCCGCCGAGACGTCCGCGAACGGCTGCGGGTGCTTCTCGAACATGCCGAGGCGCATCTGCATGCGATAGAGCCGCTTGAGCGCCGTGCGCACGACCTCGGGCTTGACCACGCCCTTGTCGAGCGCGGTCACGAGGTGCTGCTGCAGGAACTGGCCGCAGTTGAGGTCCATGCCGGCGTCGAGCGTCACGGCGCAGGTCTGGAGCGGCGACTGCGTGTAGTGGTGCTCGGCCACGACGTCCTGGACGGCGCCGCAGTCCGACATGATGTAGCCGTCAAAGCCCCACTTCTCGCGCACGAGCCCCGTGAGCAGGTCGCGGTCGGCGCACGCCGGGATGCCGTTCACGGCGTTGTAGCTGCACATGACGCCCGTGGCGCGGCCGCGGCGGATGCAGGCCTCGAACATGGGGAAGTACGTGTCGGCCTGGTCCTGCTTGGTCACGATCGCGTCGTTGCGGTGGCGCGCAAGCTCCTGGCTGTAGCTCGAAAAGTGCTTGCAGGTCGCCGAGACCTTGAGGAAACCGGCGGAGCCCGTGGCGTTGCTGGCCGCGGGCTCGCCCTCGACCGGGTCGCCCTGCATGCCACGCACGAACGCCACGGCGTACTCGCTCGTGAGCACCGGGTCCTCGCCGGGCGTCTCCTGGCCGCGGCCCCAGCGCGGGTCGCGGAAGATGTTGACGTTCGGCGCCCAGTACGTCAGGCCGCTGTTGCCGGCGTTGTAGAACGCGCTGCTCATTCCACACAAACGCTCGTTAGTGATCATTCATGCCATAAGCTGCTTCAAAAGATGCGACAAGTACGCACCGCGCCTCGGTGCCGATGGCCTCGCCCAGCCGGTAGAATAGCGTGCGGTTGAAGGACGCGGCGACGCCGACGACCTGCGGGAAGCTCGTGGCGTACGGCGTCTCGCCGCGGAACTTGACGCCCACGCAGTCGCCGACGCCGTGGAGCGCCTCGTTCCACCACGGGTACGCCGGCAGGTGCACGGGCGGGCTCGCGGCGCTGAGCTCGGTGGCGTTGTCGACCATGAGCCCGCCCACGGCCGAGAGCGGCACGCGCGCCACGAGGTCGTCCACGCGCTCGTCCATCGAGCGCGACGCGTCGCAGAACGGCGACGCCGCGTTCACCGGGTCGTCGCAGATGCCCGTGGGCGCCGGCACCGCCGAGAAGTCGCGCGCCAGCGCCAGCGACGGCACGCGGTACTGCCACAGCACGAGCCGCGCGTCCGCGGCGTGCGGCGCCGCGGCGGCCGCGAGCAGCGCGCCGTAGAGCGAGAGCTTGAGCGCACCGAGCATGAGGATTCGAAGCGGGGGGAAGAAGGAAGATTCGATCGCCGCAGTCGCGAGGGAAATTGCGGAATGACTGGTGTGACGCAAGCGGAAGTGAGAGCGTCTCCCACGGAGCGAAGGGAGGCTGACACGGACTCAACGGGAGGGAGACAGCAGCGCCATACAGTACACGAGTCGTAAGCTCACGCGATGGGGCTGGGGCGCTTACTCCGGACCAAGCAGCACCCACGGCGGGAGGGCCGAGCGCTGTTGTGGTGTGTGTGCGCGTGTGCCTCGGTGATCTGCAACTATGGCACATGCAGGGAGATTTGTACGAGGCGATGGCAGTAGGGTGACTTATCAATAGATAGAGGTAAGGAAACAGTGTGCACAACAATTGTGGTATTTGTGGATATTGATACTACTTTATCTAGCAGAATATTGACTATAACGGTATCTCGAACTAGAAGAAAAATGGCGTTGAACTTGCGATGATGTGATGAAGCACGGTGAAGAGACTTCAACCGGCCGGGAATATTTTCACGCCCTCGAGGATCGCGTACTTAGTGAGGATGCGAACTTAACGCATTCCCGTGGCTCGGTTTCTCAACACGTCGAAAGCCCTCCAACAGTGACATCGGGGCCAACGCTATTGGCGATGGAGCCCTCTGGCGCGCCGAAATGCTCGGTCTGTAATCACCACCACGAGCAGGTGAGGCGCTAGATGATTGGCAGTGTCCAGTTTCCTTCGTATCCCGAAAGAACGAACTGAATCGAGTCGTTGGCTGTGTTGGTAGGGCTCGAAATGTCCAGTATGCGGCCACACCGGCAAGAGCCGCGTGTTCCAGCTCCTGCGGGTACGGTGCCGTACTATAAGGGGCGATTGGTGCTGTCGATATTGACGCGTTGGCCGTGTAAGTAGAACCGCCCACGTATGAACGTGTTTAGCGTCCAAGGGTACGACTGTCTGCAGCGCAACCCGTCGATCCACAACCTGGACAAGGGCAAGTGGACGTTCACGAAGATCCTGCGCGGGCGGATATTCGGCCCGCAGAAGATCGAGCTGCCGACGGACCCCGTTGCGCGCCACCTAATCGCATTCAGTACGTTTGGAGATGCGTTGGGTGGTCCCCTGGCAAGCCTAATGAAAGTGATGTTCTCTGACAGTTGGAGACGCGCCGATCGCGACGGCGCGATGGCGAATGGTCACGGAGGAGGGCGCCCAGGTCGTCGAGGTCGATCTCGTGGGCGTGCTCGTCGACAAGCGAAACAAGGGATACGGGAAGCAGCTGCTGCAGCACGTTCTAGAGGTGGGTGCACCCAACGAGCGAATGACGATCCCCTTTACGCATGCGACTAATATGGATGTTTTGCTTGTCACTTCAGGACATCAACACGCGGCTTCTGGAGCTGGAGGCCTCGTGCAAAGGCCTGCTCGCGTTCATCCCCGACGACGACGCGGCGGTCGCCACCATCAAGCTGTTCGAGGCCGGCGGCTTCCAACTCGAGGCGCAGCGCTCGGTGCGGGACGGCGTCTCGGGCTTCCGCATGATCCTGCTCGCGCCCATGTGATGTGCGAAGACTCGTTTCGGATAGCCACGACATTCCCCGCTCGCAGCGAACGGGTGGAATAGAAGCAACCTTCGGGGGACAATATCTTGTGCGTGCTGCTGTGACACCTCATTTTGGTTGATCTCTTTGCATTTGCTGTTGAGAGACTACCCGGGAAGAAAACCAGAGCTCACCATTGTTTGTGTGGCTTGAGAGCGAGAACGGCCGTGGGCTCAATTCATTTATTTGTGTTCTCCCGCAGGTCTCCTGAGAAAGAGTCCGAGCGCCTCATTCCCCAAGTTTCAGTGGAACTGCGCGAACTCCTCCAGACGAGAAGACTCCTTCCGCCGCCTCCGTCCGCGCTGTCCATACGAGTCTTCAGCTCCCCCGCTGCGCGCGCGTTTATCCGGTGTGCATACCATGAAGACTGTGCACTGCTTCCCGACGGCGACGGCGGCCGCGGCGGCCAAGAAGCCCACGGCATTCTTCCAGCTCTGCGGATCGCCCATTCGAACGGGCGTGCAGCTCTCCTACGAGGAGGACGACGAGCGCGACGAGCGCCGCGCGCCTGCGACGCCAACTTCGCCAACGACGCCGACGACGCCGCCCATCGGATCGCCGCTGTGCGCTCTTACACAAGCCGCAGCTCGGCTTCGCGTGGGAAACGAGGGGGATGACGAGGAGGAGAAGGTTAGCGTCGTCGCCACCAACGAAGATGGAGACGTTGATGCCCCCGCCGACGTCGTCACGACGCGCGTCTCGCCGCTCAGTCTCGAGAAGGCCCAGCAGGCCGGCATCCCGTATTTCATGGCCCCGTGGAACGAGAGCAAGACCGATCAGCCGAGCGTCGGCGGAGCCACCGGACGCGGCGCGCGCACACCGCCGCTCGTGCACATCGCGATGAGCGAGCTACGACTGGGCCGCGTGCTGGGCGAGGGCGCGTTCGGCCGCGTGTTCATGGGGCGCTGGAAGCGCAAGCACGTTGCCGTGAAGGTGCTCTTGCGCCAGAACCTCAGCGACGACGTCGTGCGCGAGTTTGAGACCGAGGTCAAGATCATGAGCTACCTGAACCACCCCAACATTTGCGCGCTGCTGGGCGCGTGCCTCGAGCCCATGAACCGCGCGCTCGTGGTCGAGCTGCTGCCGCGCGGCTGCCTCTGGAGCGTGCTCCAAGCCTACCGCCGCGGGCTCACAGTCAAGATGCGCAGCCAAATGGTGCTCGACATTGCCTGCGGCATGCACTACTTGCACAGCTTCACGCGGCCGATCCTGCACCGCGACATGAAGAGCCCGAACTTGCTGGTGGACGAAGACTTTTCGATCAAGATCTCGGACTTTGGGCTCGCGCGCGTCAAGGCTCATATCCAGACCATGACGGGCAACTGCGGCACGGTCCAGTGGATGGCGTACGTTTTCTATGAGGGCTCTCTATCTCTGGTGTTGAATGTGAGCTGACTTGTGTGAATGTGCTGTGCTTGTTGCAGGCCGGAGGTGTTGGGCAACCACAAGTACACTGAAAAGGCCGACGTGTTCTCGTTTGGCATTGTCGTGTGGGAGATCTTCACCGGTCGCTGCCCATACGACGGCATGACGCAGATCCAGGCGGCGCTGAGCGTGCTCAACCACGACCTGCGTCCGAGCATCCCGTCGAGCTGCCCCAAGTTCTTTGCGCGGCTCATGAAGATGTGCTGGACGCGCGATCCGGAGAAACGCCCGTCGTTTGCCTTTATCCTGCACCTATACGAGACGCAGGTGCTTGCCAAGACCCACACGGCCTCGGCCGACGCCGACGCCGCTGCGGCCACGAAGCGCGAGTCCAGCGCGCCCTCGCGCGCGTGGAAGCCGTAGTCACAGACTCTTTACATCTAGTACCCACTGGCTGCCTCTGTCGGCGTGCCCGTGGGCTGCATGCCACTAACTGAGCTCATCATGCTCTCGATCCCATGTTGACCTTCTCGATCCAACTGATTAGCATCACTGCTGTGTTAGTATGGTTCGGTGCAAGTAAGCCCAGTCTAGCGCCCGCCTAATTGAGGCTGAACCAGTCAGTCAGCCAGATGAGCCGCACTTCGCTGACGCGTCCCTGCAGAATCCACCGCGACCGCTGAGTCCCGAGGGATCCGGTGCTGACGCCGGGAAGGCGTCAAGCGAGTTGGTAACGACGGCCGGCGCGCACTTCTGCCGCGAAAGGTGACAGACCCATCCAGTGAGACTGTCACCGCCGGCGACATCTCGCTCTTCTCGCTCTCTATATCTCTCTCTCTTCCTAAAACGTACAGCGCGGAGCCAGGGTCTCACCACATCTTCCATCCATCGCATGTGAGCTGGCTGTGAGCTGGCTGGATCAGCCAGTTGGGAGGCACGGCTGGCGAAGAAGGACTCTCTTCTTCTCCCGTGACGCCAGCTTTTCTCTCTCCATGTACGGTATCCGCCCGCAACCGTCCACAAGAGCCTTCTTGCTCACGGCCGCACCCACGGAGCGCCACGCTCACAACCAGCGAGCGTGGACAGACCGACGTCCTCCCCCATTCCTGAGGCAGCTGCGATCGCTCGCCCTACCCAGAAGAAGAAAGATCTGAGTGCGCGCCGACCATTCCACAGGACCAGTTCCCCGAATCTGCGACGTGTGGCAACGCGTGATCTCATCCCCCAATGGCCCGTCGCACACACATACCAATCACCGATCAAGGGCAGCGTTGCAGAACAAGGTGGACACGACGCCCTAGATCTCACAAGCCGCGGCGCGCAATCGTTGGCCCTTTGGCGTTGGCGCCAGTTTCACGTCCGGTTGCACCTGCGGCTGCAGCGACCGCCCAACATTTTCGTTGAAGACTCTTGTCACCATCAAACCAACTCCAGCGATGACACACCCTCTGGAGCCGCGTGATGAGTCCCCGAATGCTCTATTTCACCCAATCATGTTCCTTGAAAATGTGCGTGGAGGGCGCTGATTGGCTCGCTAGTGCAGGTTTTCTCGACACTTCGATGTTCTCAGCCGCACGTTCGTCCCCTCGTGGCTTGTCCGAAACCAACACTCTCGGGTTGCGGCAAACCCAACAAGTCGCTTCCGCAACGTTGGCCTGTGGATGACCCGGGTCTGGCGCCAAATCTCTCTGCGGCTTTTCCGTGCTTCTCGCTCTTCTGTTTTTGTTTGTGGGGCGTGGGTTTGGTTTGTTGGTTTGTTTCCAACGTTTCTTCCGGTTTGACCCACCCATCATGGGTCCCATGGGCAACAATCACACGCATGACTGGCTTTCCCTTGCCCATACATTCCCTCAGTATTTAATTTACTCCCCTCCCCCCACAAGCCCCGACCTCCGTCCACCCGGAGACCGTACACGCC
Organism: Pythium folliculosum; assembly: GCA_023336295.1. Classification (NCBI taxonomy): domain Eukaryota; phylum Oomycota; class Peronosporomycetes; order Pythiales; family Pythiaceae; genus Pythium; species Pythium folliculosum. Next base: position 46,157 of record JAADWV010000133.1, read on the forward strand.
GGGCCGCCTCTGCCGAGCGCGATCCGTGCGCGTCTCTCTGTGTGGGTACTGAGCTCGTCTGCGTGTGTGCGCGGGGTGCGGCGAGGCGCAAAAGGACACGCGCCTCGGACTTGAAAGCGTTGGGCATTTCCCAACTTGGACGCCAACCACACCATCATCACTATGGGCGTTCACGCGGTCTCCGTTGCGCCGGCGCCCGTGCGCATGGCGGCCAACAACACCAAGACCAAGCTGCCGCGCGGCGCGGCGCGCGATCTCTACCGCATGATCTGCGCGCTCAGCGGCGCGTGCGAGCGCGACGCCGGCGTGCTGCGCGACGGCGCGCTGGTCGACACGCTCGAGCTCAAGGCCAAGCAGATTTTGCGCGCGCGCCGCGCGCTGTCGTCGTCGTCGTCGTCGGTGGCCTCCTCGGTGGCCGCGCACCGGCTCTCGACGTCGCCCGTGCTGGCGCCGCAGCCGCCGACCAAGCTCTCGAAGCGCCGCAAGCTGCCCGTGCAAGACTACAACAAGATGGACCACACGTACGGATACGACAAGGCCTCGCTCTACATGGCGCGCGGCGACGGGTCGGCGGCGCTGATCCCGTCGGTCAAGATTGGCAAGATCGAGCCGACGGCGTACCACAAGACCTCGCCGTACACGACGGCTATGGCTGGAGACGTGGTGGTGAACTCGGTGGCCGTACCGTCGGGCTCGCGCTCGACGTCTCCGATCCAGATGGAGCACTTGGCGCTCGAGAAGCCGACGGCTTCCCGGCCATCTCGCCAAAGCCTTGACTTCGGCGCGTCGATGGCGTCGACGGTCTCGTCGATGTCCATGCAGCACTATGATCTGTCGGACGGTGAAGATCGCTACTCGTCGGCTCACACGACCTATGACTACAGCCAGTTCACCCCCATCCGTGACTCGGTTAGTCGGTCGGGCAGCTACGGAGAGGAACGGCCCATCACGCCGACAACGGACCTGGACGACTCGTACCTGTCGGAGTACGGCTCAGGTCGCAGCCGACGCAAGGACTCGTGCTACAGTGAAGCCAGCACGTCGTCACTCGGGGGTCGCTCGACGCCGAAGAAGCAGCTGAGGTTCGAGATGGACGCCCTCTCCCTGTACGAGAAGGAGACGTCGCTCAAGGAAGTGGAGTCGGGGCTGGTGGAAACCCTTCAGTCCCAAGTTGATCTGTTGTTGACCGAGAACGTCAAGGCTGTGTCGGAGAACGCTCGCCTCGAAGAGCTGTCTAAGATGAGTGCTTGCGAGGCTGAAGCACAGGCAGCAGAGAAGCGCCGAGTTGTGGAGCAGATGAAGGAAAAGAGCGAGCAACTCGCAGAGCTAGAAGAGAAGTACCTGGACACGAAGCAACGTGCCGACGCTCAAGAAGGATTCCGCCGTGAAGCAGAAGTCGCGTTCCAGTCAGAACTGGACGCCAAGGCACAGCTGGTTGCGGCGTTGCAGAAGCAAGTTGTGACGAAGGACGAAGAGATCGGTCGTCTCTCGAAGCGTGTCGATGACATCAGTGGTCTCTTCACATCGAAGATGCGTGACCAAGAGGGCCAACGTGTCTCGTTGACTCGCAGCTCTTCTGTCGGACAATCAACAGGCAGCCCAACCAAGGCCACAACCGGCACGGACGAACCTGAGCTGGTCACAAGCCTTCGTGAGAGCAACTTGTTCTTGGACATGGAACTCGAACGCATGCGTGCATCTTTGCTGGAGAAGGACCGGGAGATTTGCAACTTGTACATGCACTTGTCGACCAAGAAGAAGCTCATCGAGGAGATCACCAAGAAGTTCGTGCAGCACATGGAAGAAGCGGCCGCGGCTGCGAAGGCGACGAACACGAGTGTTGAAGTTGGTGCAGCCGGATTTTCGCCTGATGGCGTCCGCTTCGACCTGGACATGTTTCTCTTCAAGAACGTTGTTGACAAGCAACGCCGCATGGAGGAGCTCACGGCTGCGCTCGGTGTCATGGACCGCGAGGTGGAGACGCTCGAGTCTCGCGTGGCGGAGAAGGAGCGCGAGAACAAGCAGCTCCGTGAGAACCAGGAGTTTTTGACGCGAAGCTTGCAGTCGGTCAACGCTGAGGTGTGTCGCATCCAGGCGGAGAACGAGACTCTCAGTGCGCGTGTGGAGGACAACCAGACCCGTATCACGTCACTTGTCGCGTCGCTGGAGGTGAAGGATGACAAGATTCAGCACTTGAACGAGCAAGTCGACTTGCGCCAAATGCAGATCGACCACTTGATGAGCGACGACAAGTCGTCGGGTCGTCGATCGCTCAAAAATTCTCTCTTGAAGGCGCGTGCTTCGTTCTCATCCTCCACGGCCAAGGCTTCGTCACGCCTGAGCCTCACAAGCGCTCGTGGTGGTGACGATGAGGCGTCGTCGCAGCGTGGCTCGATCTCCTCTGTCACTGCTGCAACTCGTCGTAGCAGCTCGGTCTCGTTGCCTCGCAAGTCTGGATCAGAAGCTGCCTCGACGATGATGCGCAGCTCCCTGGATTGGACCGATGCGCACCGCCCGAGCGTGGTGATGGCGCAGCGTGGCCCGCAGCCTGCGTTGGACTTCGCCAAGACCAAGCGTTCGAGTGTGTTTTCGGATGTGTTCAAGGACATTTCGGCGCCCATCAGCGACGACGAAGACAGTGTGTTTGGTGCGTCTGCGTCGGATGTACGCAGCACGGATGCGAGCTACTGTGCGTCGGAGATCAATGACGACGAGGAGCTGTATAACGAGCTCTTTGCCAAGGCGTAACGTGCGACGCGTGGCATGGTCACGGCTCTCTCATCGCATCGATCTCTCTCACTCTCGCTGTCTGCTGATCCTCATGAACACACCACCACAAAAAGCACCACCATTCTTGATCCCTCCATGGCAACACCGTTCGAAACGGCCGGGCACTCGGCGTGAACTCTCAAGAAACACTACAAACCTTTGAAAAGCCGAGTGTTCTCCACGAAGAAACAACGAAGACACCTTCCCGCGCGTTGTCCGCGACCGACTGATTCATTCATACATCCGAAGAAACTCGACGACAAACACGAAGCTTCATCTACTGCACTGAAAAAGACCAAGACGAAGAAGAACTCCCCAACCAACCCCAGCCTATGTGTGATACGTGTCTGGTTCAGCATATTTAGCTACATTTTGAGATAACTTATGAGGAAAGGCAACGAAAGATAGACAGAGAGACGAGAGAGAAAGAGACAGAGAGAGATTCCCAATACGAGACGCCACCCATGACCCTAAAGCTCATTTCAAGTCGCATCGAATTTTCATTTCGACGCCACACATTCAAAATGCAGGTCCTCAAGCGAGGCAGATCCAAAAGAAAAGAAAAGCAGACGAGATCGCGGCACGCGCCCCATGACGGCTGGTGGCATCTTGGACGGCTTACTCGGTCTTCTCGTAGACGACGCGCTGGCCAACGTCGCTGTGCTTGATGCGGCTCGAGAGCAGAGCGCCCTTGCGGCGCACGGGGCGCGAGGTCACGCCAAGTCCCACGAAGAACGCACCGACGAACGCGAGGAACACGCCGACGAGCAGCGCGAACGGGATCCACACCGGCGCCGTGAAGAACGCGGCGATCAAAAACGGAATGATCCAGAACGGGAACGTGAACGCCGCGATCGCGGCCGTGGGTACGGCGACCACCAAGAACAGCGCGGTCGCACCGGCCGCGAGCACGCCCAGCAGCGCCGCCAGCGCCACGCTGATCTTGCGGTTCTTCTTGAGGTACTCCAGCGGGCTACAGGTTCTCCATCATGTCCACGTCAGAACTAAATGGTCAAACCCAGTCAGTCACGACATCCTTAGAACGCACCCGTTGAGGTACTTGGCGAACGGCGCGCCGGCGCTGAGCCCGAGCGACCAGACCGAGCCGACCACGTGGTCGCGCGCGTCGAGCAGCTTCGAGATGCGCTGCGCGGCGCGGAAGGCCTTGCGCACGGGCGGGCCAAACCAAACCTGCACGACGACGTCGCCGCGCGCCGGGCCCGTCGCGCCCAGCGCCTCCTTGAGCTTGACCGTGAACTCGGCGGGCGTCGTGGGCTTGGCCTTGGCGAGCTTGCTCACGTCGAGCTGGCCCGTGCCGATGAGCTGGTCGCCCGACTCGTCCGTGTACACCTCGAACGTGAGCTGCGCCGTGTGGGCCTGCAGCGCCGCGTCGTAAAAGAGCTCGATCTCGCGGTTCTGGCCCTCGGTCCACTCGGGCGCGGCGCCGCCCGAGAGCGCCGGGTCCGTGGAGCCCCACTGCTTGGGCGAGGAGCCCTCGAGCTCCACGAGCACTAACGATAGGACATCCAACGAAATGAGCGACCACCCATCTCGCCATCTTCAAGATTCGAAATTAAGAACACGCACCGACGGGCTCCTGGCGGCGGCCGTAGTCCATGGTGGGCAGGTTGCGCGCGCGCAGCACGCGCACGTGGATCGTGGCGTTGCCCTGGGCGAGCTCCTCGGGCATCGCGGGCGTCAGCGTCGGGGCTTCCTTGGTGTTGGCCATGTTGGTGTTGGAGATGGTGATGTTGTGTTGGGTTTCCGGAGTTTGTTGGTCGAGTAGCTTTCCCAACTGTTGGATCGACCCAAAGGAACAGCCAACTTTGGGAACGTGAACCCCTGTCGTCACTCGCGCTGCATGCTCCTGTCGCTTTCTTTCTTACAGAACCGAGAAAGGTTCCAACAACTTCAAAAACGCTGGCGTTGGGCACGAAAGATGACGCGGACAAACCATAGAAACCCATTTCCACCAATCAAACTCACTCAAACGACCGACGCGCGCTCGTCACATCTAGGGTTGCCGTCTGATTGGCAGGAAATCCGCAGCATTCGAAGATCCTCCTCTCTACAAGAGCCATGGCGAACCAACAAAACTCTCTACAGTAGCACACAGAATCGCTCTCAATTTCGTGTGTACCACATCCATATTGTGCTCTGAATAGAAGCCTCTTTTCCCTCCACACTTGGGAACTTTCCATATTTTACCGCGTAAAGTTTACGCGGTAAAATATGGGAAGTTTTATGGGTTTTAGCCAGTGATGTTCAGTTTACGGCGTAAACTGAACATCACTGGCTAAAACCCATAAATATCATTTACACCAATCCAGGCTCTCATGAGTTCGTATTATTCCCTGAGATGCCCGAAACATTTCGGTTTCCTTCGCACTGAACGTCAATAATCGCCCCCCAAAGGGCAAAGAAACCTCCGGACCACCATGACGCGCGTGGCGATGCTGGCCCACGTGAAGGAGAGCTCGGTCGCGGAGCCGCCGCCTCTCCCAAGCCGCGCGGGCGCACCGCGCATCCCGTGGACGGGCGGCAAGATCGTCTCGAACAAAGACCAGGCGCTGCGCAAGTTCTACGAGCGCAAGCTACGCAATGGCGCCGACACGCTCTCGCCGGCGCAGCGCCGCGCGCTCGAAGAGTCCAGTGCGTTTAACGCTTGACGTGCTGGATAAGGGGACACCGATAGACCTTGATAGACTTACGCGGCGTGGTGTTCTGTGGGACTACAGTCGCGAAGATCGGCGACGCGTCGCCCGAGGCCGAAGAGCCACAGCCGTCGGCATCGGCGCGTTCGTCGCGCCACCCGCACAAGAGCGTACGTCGTCGTGTCGCTCAAGTCCGCTGTCGTGTCATCTGTGGACTAACCGCGCTTCTCTCCCTTTCGTGCTGTCACGTCTAGAAACACGACGTCGTGCACAAGACTAACAACGCGACCGCCACGCGCATGGCGCACCGCGCGCGCGTCAAAGTGTCGGGCGCGGGCCGCAACAACAAGAAAACCGCAGTTGTGACGGTCGTGAACGGTCGCGTGGTCGGGCCGCGCAAGGACAAAGCCAGTGCGCCGCGCGGCGCCAAGCCCACGGCGCCGGTCGCACTCCAGGACAAGCTCGGCATGTCGCTCGACGCGCTCGTCAAGCAGCAGCGCGGCGCCAAGTGACTGAAGCGAGTGTACTTTAATATACTGCGTCGTCTACGTTTGCGCCCGCGTGGTCGCGTCCCCCGTCGTCGCCAGCGTCGTCCCCGTCGTCATCATCTCCAGAGTCGACCTGCAGCGCGACGCGGAGCGCCTCCAGCACCGTGGACGCCTCCACGAGCCGCAGCTTGTCGCCAAACTTGGTCTTGGCGCGGCGCGTGTCGTCGCAGTGCGGCGCGCGCGGGATCACGCAGACCTCGAGACCGATCTTGTGCGCGGCCGTGAGCCGCGACTCGAGCATCTTGACGGGCCGCAGGTGGCCCGAGAGCGCGATCTCGCCCAGGAACATGGCGCGCGGCCGCACGGCGCGGCTCGTGACGGCGCTCGCGAGCGCGACCGCGAGCGCGAGGTCGGCCGCCGGCTCCTGGATCGTGTACCCTTCGGCGACGTTGACAAACACGTTGCGGTTGAAGAACGACACTTTGGCGCGCTTCTCAAGCACCGCGAAGAGCAGCTGCAGCTTGTCGAACGGCACGCCGACGCCGCGCACGCGCGAGTAGCCGCCTCCGCCTCCGCTGTTGCCGCCGCTGGACGCCGAGACCTGCGTGCGGTTCGCGAGCGCCTGGATCTCCAGCGGGATCGGGCGCGAGCCCTCCATCGCGATCGTGATTGACGCGCCGTCGACGCTGGTCGTCTCACTTCCCAACACGCCATCACCCGGCGTGTCCGAGACGAACGCCAGCAGCGGGTTCACGAGCGGCTGCAGTCCCTCGTCGGTCATGGAGAACACGCCCACCTCGCTCGTGTTGCCGAAGCGGTTCTTCTGGCACCGCAAGAAGCGACGCGAGCTCTGCGGGTCGCCCTCGAGCTGCACGACCGTGTCCACGATGTGCTCGAGCACCTTGGGGCCGGCGATGTCGCCGCTCTTGGTCACGTGGCCGATGAGCAGCACGGGCACGTTGCGCTGCTTGGCGAGCCGCAGCAGCCGCAGCGTGCACTCCTTGACCTGGTTCACCGTGCCCGCCGGCGACGGGATGTCGTCGGCGTAGATGGTCTGGATCGAGTCCACGACCACGGCGTCGAACGCGCCGCGCGCACCGTTTTCCGTATCGTCGTCCGCGTTGTCATCAAGCGCCTCGATCATGCGCACGATCGTGTCGATGTTGGTCTCGCTGCCCACGAAGAGCTCGTCGCTCACGGCGCCCAGGCGCTCGGCGCGCATCTTGATCTGGAGCACGCTCTCCTCGCCCGACACGTACAGCACGCGGCGCCGCGGCGCGTCTTGCGCCGCCACCGTCGCGGTCTTGGCCAGCATGTTGGCGATCTGGAGCGCGAGCTATTACAGTCAAACCATGCATGAGCATACGCGTGCCGTCGGTCTTTTGTAGCCATTAGAACGCACCGTGCTCTTGCCCACGCCCGGGTTGCCCGCGACCAGCGTGAGCGAGCCCGCGACGAGACCGCCGCCCAGAACCCAGTTCTATCCCGATCCACATACCATACACACACCCGTTAGATGCCCATTCTGGCACGCATTGCTCAACGGTTTAGGACGCACCAGCTCTTTGTCGGGTAGCTGGATGCGCTCGGCGAACGTGTCGGACTCGACGTCCTTCATCCGGAACACGGGCGTCTGGCTGCTCAGCGCTGCGCCGCCGGCAGCACCACCAGCCCACGCCACGCGCTTGGACTTGCCGAACTGCGCCGCGTTCGACTGGCGGTACAGCGGCGCGTTCGCGGGCGCGGCGGCGATCGCGCCCCACGCGTGGCAGGCCGAGCACTGGCCCTGCCACTTGGCGTACGGCTGCCCGCAGCCGCCGCAGCGGAAGCCGAGCGCCGACGCCGACGCGCCGCCGGACGCGAAGCCGCGACGCAGTTGGCAGACGAGCCCAGCGCTCGCGGCACGTGGAGCCGATGGCGCCAACGGCGCCAGGCGGCGCGCGACGGCGAGCGCGCGGAGCTGCATCTCTTTTCGCCAAATGAGCTAGCTGCTCGAACAGCTCAGATCGGGCGCAAACCGTATACTTTATGTATAGCGGATGTACTCACTATACACGGTATACGCTGAGTTCCGCGCGCTTGGCTTCCACGAGCAGCTCCAACTCGGCGGGATGGGTACCAAACCCTTTTTCCGCAGCGTGTGTTGTTTCCTTGCTGCTTCTTTCTGATCGGCACGATCCCATAACGCTGGGCCTCCCCCTCTGCCGTGTTAGGTATGATTGTGGTGTGTCTGTGTTGTTTGTTTTTTCGTTCTTCCGCGTCTCCGCTATTTCGGCCGTCGCCTCGCTCTCTTCGCGCATGGGAAGTTGAGGTGCCGCGCATGTTCCCACGCGCCCACCTGCGCTGGAGGGGCGTGCGTCCACCCCATCTCCGGCGCAACAGGAAGCCGGGGAGCTTATTCAAGCCACTCCCCAAGATTCGACTGGCGACGGCTCCTGGAACCAGTAGAGACAGTCCTCGTGACCTAGCAAGTTAGCGGAGACCATGCGCTCGTCGATGGAGCTGCTCGAGTTCGTGCCTGGCGCGCTCTACCTGGTCTCGGGCCACGCTGCGCCGCCACCGACATCGTCGCCGCTTCGTGTGGAGTACATCCACGTGGAGAACGCGTTCCCGTATCAGAGCTTTTACCTGGACTTTGGGCCGCTCCATCTCGCGCACATCGCCGCGTTCGCGCAGATGCTTGACGAGAAGGTGCAGCCGTCAGCGGTGCCCTCCACGTCCCGCGACGACAACCAGCACGACGCGGACACCACAGCGACGCGCGTGTGCGTGTACACGTCGATGGCGCCGCAGCACCGCGCGAACGCCGCGTGCCTGTTGGGCTGCTGGGCGATCCTCGTCAAAAAGTGGACGGCCGAGCGCGCGTTCGCGCCGTTCGCGAAGCTCGACCTGCCGCCATTCCACGACGCGTCGCCCAACGTCGACCGCTTCGGGCTCAGCGTGTTCCACGTGCTGCGCGGGCTCGAACGCGCGATCCAGAGCGGGCTCTTCCCGGCCGACATCCACGCGTTCGACGATGCGGCGTTCCTGGGCGACATGGACCCGGACGCGCGCGACCTCACGTGGGTCACGCCACGCGTCGCGGCGTTCGCCGGCCCGCAGAGCCAGCAGAACTGGTTCGGGCGCGCCAAGTCGCACGAGTACGTCGAGTACTTTCGCGCGCGCGGTGTCGGCGCCATCGTGCGGCTCAACAAGCCCAAGTACGACAAGCAAATCTTCACGCGCGCGGGCATCGACGTGGTCGACCTCTACTTCCCGGACGGCACGTGCCCGCCAACACACATTGTCTCCAAGTTCCTTGAGCTCTGCGCGGCCACGACGACGCACACCAAGATCGCGGTCCACTGCCGCGCCGGGCTCGGGCGCACGGGCACGCTCATCGCGTGCCACTTGATGCGTGCGTTCCAGTTCTCGGCCGAAGAGGCGATCGGGTGGCTGCGCCTCTGTCGCCCGGGCAGCGTCGTCGGCGCGCAGCAGCACTTTCTGCGCGAGCTTGAGCCGCGCATTCGCCTGATAGATGCGGTGGCTTCCATCACCACCAAAAGCGGCGGTCAACAAGCGAGTCCCGAGGATCTGGGCGTGGTCATCGACGACGGCGACGACGACCAGCAACAACAACAACAGCAGCAGCAGCAGCAGCCGCTGGACCTCCCACCGCGCACCAAGGGCATCGCAACCCGGCGGAAAGACGTTGGCGCTGCGTCAGCCTCGCCCACAACGAATAGTACTCAGCCTCCGTCGTCGCTTCTGCCGCCGCGACCGACGGCGCTGCTGCTGCCCCCTCGTATTCCTGGTCGCCGCGTGACGGGAGCTCCGCCGACTGGATTGGCTGCCCCTGCGAGCCAAGGCGACCTGCTGTTGCTGCGGAAGCATGCCCAGCACATGCCATTGCCGCTCGGCGCGAGCCTGTGGCCGCAGGCGCCGTCCGTCGGCGGCGACTGAGGCGAGCAGGCACCGCTTCGTGTAAGTTATTAGCCGATACAAAAAGCCCTTCGTGGGGAACCTTGAAGCATGTGGGTGTATCTTGTGGGGCTTCGTTTTCGCATGGGACGGTGTCCGTTCCCCCTTGAGCCGTTTTCAACGCGAAGGTGTTTGTGGCGATCCCGATCCCGAAACGACGACGAAGGAGCCCTGCGGCCGTTATGCGTCCATGAATACACCACCAGCTCGTACAGGGAGGATGTGGGGTTGAACCACGTCACGGTGCTGGCCGGCGCTAGCGAGCCGAACGGCTTGGGCTCCCGGGGCCACAATCGAATCCCAGCGGAGAGTTGACTATGACGGACAAGGGCGCGCGCCACCGCAGCAGCAGCGATCGCGAGCGCGAGCGAGACCGCGATCGAAGCCGCCGCGACCACGAGAGCCACTACGACGATGATGACGACAGCGCGGGTGGAGACGACCGCCAGAAGCGGTCCTCGTCCTCGCGTACGTCGGCGTCGTCGCCGCGGTCCTCTGATCGCGCTCGCAAAGACAAGGAGCGCGACCGCGACATCGACCGCGGGCGTCGAGACCGCGATTACGATAGGGACTACGACCGCGAGTACGACCGTGACTACGATCGTGACTACGACCGAGACCGTGATCGCGACCGCGATCGGGACCGCGATCGGGACCGCGATCGGGACCGCGACTATTACGACCGCGACGATGACCGCGACTATGATCGTGGCTACGACCGCAATGGCGGGGGCAGCTACGATCGTGACCGCAGCGATCGGGGTAGCAGCGCCGCCAGTCGCTCCAGTCGCTCGAGTAACGTGTCCTTCTCGCGCCCGGCGACGTACGATCCTAGGCTCGCGCAGCGCGCGCTCGGGCGCTTCGATGAGGACGACGAGGATTCCCGTCGTCGTAAGATGATGAAGAACGAGCTTGGTCTCGAGGAGCATGAAGACAGCGCCGGCCAGGACGAGGATGAGGACGACGACGGTGGTCTGGTCGGAAACGGAACACCGCGACGCAAGAGCGCGAGTGGTGGGGTTGGTTTCGGCACGGGGCGACCAGCGTCTGGCGCCGCCACGAACCACGGCGCCACCGCGTCGAAGGAGCTCCAGGAGCGGTACAACAAGCTCCAGCAGGAACTTCAGATCGCGCGAGAGAACGAGCAGAAGGCGCAGGAGTCGCTTGGCAAGCTGCAGCTCCTCAGCAAGTCGCAGACTGCGATCTTGAAGACGACAATGATCAAGAAGATCCAGGAGCGCGACGACGAAGTGGAGGAGATGGCCGCGGTCGTCAAGTCACTTGAAGCGAAGCTCCAGCAGGCCGGCGTCGCGGTCGAGAGCTATGTGCCGCCCAGCCGAGGGAGCAGCGGAAACAACGGAAGCTCCGGCGGAGCGGGCGCGGCCGAAGTGGAGGCCGTAGCGGAGATTGGCGCCATGAAAGCTGAGATGGACCGCCTCATGGACGAGAACAAGTCGCTCAAGGTGCAGGTCGCGTCGTCGGGAGCTACCGCAAGTAAGCAGGCGTCCTCGACCGCACCTTCATCCCCAGACGACACGGCGTCGAAAACGAGACTGGCCGAGCTGGACGCTGAGAAGAGCTCCATCGAAAAGCAGTGGAAGACGGCGCAACAGCAGATGGCCTCGCTCAAAAAGGAGCTCGCGGCCGCACAGGCTCAGGCTCAGGCGGCTTCATCCGTCGTCTCAGCAGCGAGTACTGCGACCCTACCGCCGGCAGCTCCTGACACCAATGCGGCAGCAAACGTCGAGGAGATCCGCGGGCTCCAAAAGAAGGTCGGATGGCATCTGCCTTGGTCCTGCCCTTACCGTTGCACATGCTCACTCGTTCTTATCTCTTGAATTTGTAGCTTGCAGAGGCTGAAGATGCGCTGAAGGCTTCAAAGAAGAAGGTAGCTCACCGCTTTGCTCTGTTTCCAAGCAGTGCGGATAGCAATCTAACCATTGAGATGCCACTTCGTGCCGAACAGATTCAGAAGCTCGAATCTGACTTGTCGAGTGTGTCGAGCGACCAAGCGGCTCTGGCCGCGTCGTCTTCGGAGGCAGCGAAGGCCGTCGCTGATACTTCGTCAAAGCTAAAGGCTCAGCTGCAACAGCAAGAGGCAGAAGTTCGGGAGCTCAAGAGTCAGCTTGAACAGCAACAGAAGGCTTTCCAAGCCAAAGAGACTGCCTGGGAAGAGAAGCATGCCAAGCTCAAGACGACAGCGGAGACGGAGCTTGCGAAGATCAAAGAGCAGGCAAAGAAAGCCATTTTGGACTTGAAGAAGAAGCTCGACGCGTCGACAAAGACCCAAGAGAGCAAGCGCAATGCACTTGCCGCGCTTAAAGCCAACGCCTCGAAGCAGAAGAACGACCTGGCGCTGCTGAAGAAAGAGATCTTGAATCAAAACCAACAGGTTCCGCTGCTGGCAAAGCAAGTGACCGACAAGATCACGCAACGCGTCCAGCGTCAGACGGAAGCGATGGCGGGCGTCGTCGAGAATTACAAACGCGAGGTGAAGGAGCGCAAGCGTCTGTTCAACCTCGTCCAGGAGCTCAAGGGCAACATTCGCGTCCTCTGTCGAGTGCGACCGATCTCGAAATCCGAAGTCGCCAACGGCAGCAAAGCTGTCTGCAAGTTTACACCGGAAGAGATCACGATCGCGGGCGACAAAGGCAAGGTGAAGACCTGGGAGTTTGATCGCGTCTTCGACACCAACTCGACTCAGGAAGAGGTCTTCGGCGAGGTTAAGCCGCTCGTGACGAGTATCTTGGATGGTTACAGCGTCTGCATGTTTGCGTATGGTCAAACTGGCTCAGGAAAGACCCACACCATGTCGGGTCCGCCCGAGAACCCAGGCATCAATACCCGTGCGCTGCAGGAGCTCTTCCAGCGCAAGACCGAGCGCTCCAACGAGTTCCAAGACGACATCACGGTGAGTGTGATGGAGATCTACAACGAACAGATTCGGGATTTGCTTGCGGCCGACGCCGCGAATACGAACCTGCAAGTTCGTCAAGGCCCCACGGGCAACTTCGTTCCGGGCCTCACGACCGTGCCCGTCCAGACACTCGACGAGGTATTTGACTTGATCAAGCGCGGCAACAAGAACCGGAGCACGCACGCGACCGACATGAACGAGCACAGTAGTCGCAGCCACTCGATCCTCTCGATCAACCTCAAGAGCGTCAACTTGGTCACGGCTACGGCTGCGAACGGAAAGCTCTTCCTCGTCGATCTTGCTGGCTCCGAACGCCTGTCCAAGACTGGCGCAGAGGGTCAGCGTTTGAAGGAAGCACAGAACATCAACAAGTCGCTCTCAGCCTTGGGCGACGTCATCGCTGCTCGCGCGAGCAAGCAGAAGCACGTACCCTACCGCAACTCATCGCTCACTTACTTGCTCCAGGATGCACTGGGTGGCGACTCAAAGACACTGATGGTTGCGTGCGCGAGCCCCGTGGACTACAACAGCGAAGAAACGTTCTGCACGCTCAACTTTGCTGCTCGCGCGAGAAGCGTGGAGATGGGCAAGGCCACAAAGAACGTCACATCCGCACCTGCAAAAGACTAGAAATGTTTGGTACTGCACATGACCGCACATGATCCCACCTGAGTTGAAGATGCCACGTTGGATAAAACCGTCACTTCATCAAAATCTGTTTCCCCCAATACATAAATGCGCTTTCACTTGCGCTCTCTTCCTCTCACGAAACATCAGCTGATCTCACTTGCGACCGCGACTAAGCCGGCGGCTGCGTCTAGACGCGATCTCTTCTTCGTTCTCACTGTCCTTCGTCTCGGAGCGCGATCTATCATCGATTTCATGTTCGTCGTTGGCAGACTCATCCTGCACAGTACGGTCATCCTCGTCGTCCGAGAGTTGCGTGATACGACCGCTTGATTCACGTCGACGTTGATGACGAGTAGCTCGAGCTTTCTTTGGTGCCGGACTCTGCTCGTCGACGATATCAAGCTTGCGCTTCGCTGAAGACCTTGTGGCTTGATTCGGTGAGCTCTCACCATCGATACCTCCATGATCCTCGTCTACATCGTCTCCGCTATGCGGGGACTTGCTACCCTGTTGCGGGGTCTCGAGAGATCGAGGCGGTTGATGCTTTCCCACTGGGGTAGACCCGGTAGCATCCTCCATCTCGCCATCTACTTCGTCAACGTCGAGCTGCGACCGGACATCATCGTTAATTTCATGACCACGACTGTTCATGGTATGCAACTTTCTCTTGCGCTTCAAGGCCTTCACCATGGCGGTTGATTTGACCACGCCGTTTGGATCCGAGATCATGGATTGGAACTCGAACACAGTTTGCCACTCGGCGCTGATTTTCTCACCTTCTCCAGGAGCATCTTCAGCGAGACCTTCGAGTAATTCAGTGAAGTACGCGTACAACTGTTTCGTGCTTGACTTGTCCAGATGAGACAAGTACACTCGGAGAGTATCCAGGAATGAAAATTGTGATGGGCGTTCCATAGCATACCGGACACCTTCGCACAAAAATCTGAAGAAAGGAGCTCGAAGAGAAGCCGCGATCTTGCCGACGCCAAGGGATTGACTAAGCTTCTTCGCCAACTCCTTCACCTGACCTTCACTGATCGCAATAGTCTCCTCAATTTCTTCTCTTGTCGCCTCGTCGTCTTCAATGCCTTCGAGATCCTCTCGCAATCCCAGTATGGTCATGTAAAGTTGGCGCAACGCAGTCATCTGGACTTCAAGATACCGAACTGGTGCTTCCGCTTTGATGTGCCTGCTGAATGCCCGTACAACTTCTTGGCTGTCTTCCCCGCCATCGATCAGGTACCGCAGCACTGCTGCTGCTTGGCGTTTGTTTGATGGGTTCGACTGAGAGACACGTCCCAACGCGACGAGAATTTCGGCCTTTCCTCGGTCTGATGCAGCTTTTGACGTTTTGTGGTCTCGAACAGACTCAAAATCACGTTCAGTTGTCTCCTCTTCTTCAGGTTGATCCTCAAGGGTCGAGTCCATCTCGTTCTCAAAATACATTTGCGTCAACAAGACAAGGACCTTCGACAGTGGCCAGTCCAGCATGTCGAATGGTGCTTCACAATCCTTGAATCGTTCGACGAAAAGGCATCGAGTGTCACAGAAAATCAAGAACGCGGCACGTTGTGCCTCTTTCACGAAGACTGCAACCTTCGGGTCAGTCAACTCGATCTCTTCCATCTCGATCTGCGGCTCTCCGCTTTCATCGCCCTCCGCTGTTCGTGGCTTTTCGATTTTGTTCATGTGCATCTCCAGCACAGAAGTCACCGCATCTTCGAGCCGTGAGCGAGACGAGCAAATTGCTTCAATTTCAGCACCAGTGTTAGCATCTGACGGACCGTTCCCGTCGTTTTGCTCCTTCTGAGTGAGTTTCGCGAAGACGGGCCGAGTGAGCCACAGCACGTCGGCGAACAGAATACTTAGAGCACACTTGATCGAATCGGCATCTAGAAACGCAGGATCGAGTTCGGTGACCCCTCTTGTCCGGCGGCGAACGAAGTCAACTAGGGCTGCGGCCAACCTCTCCATGCGTGACTGACTCGGGGGACCACCGCTGTTGCTCTCGCGTGCACGCTTTCTTTTCCCTGGTGAGGCTGATACACCTCGTCCATGCGCTTGCGGCAAGAAGTCTCGGATGCACAAGTGAGTAATCAAGCACTGCAACCTTGAGAGTGCCGTCCGAACCGCGAACTCAGAGTCTGTCTTGTCTTTCTTCTTGGAGTTCCGTCTCCTCATGCGAGATTTCTCGTTGCTCTCAGCAGGTTCGCTTGACAGCTTTTCGTCCTCTTCAAGTGCTTCTTCAAGTTTATCAAGAACATCTTGAAGGAGCTCGTGAATAATGACATCGGACTCACGCTTGATCACTTCGTTTTCGCTTTTTCGGAGATGATGAATAGAGAGTCCCAGCGACTTCAACAGCCCGATCTCAGAATGAGCAGCGTATGCGTGGCGCAGTTTTTCGAGCAAACTCTTCACATGAGTTGGCTGGAGTCCAGTCACGTCCCCACTCAGTGTCAAAAGAGGAATGAGCTCCACAATCAGTGAGAGTTTCTCGACATCGGCCTGAAATCGGACAAGCATATTCGGGATTTCTTTGCAGAATGTCACGCACAATTCATCCTGTCGAGCACAAGCAAAAAGACGTTAATGAGTCGAGCAGGAAAGAAAGAATCTTGCCTTGTACCAACCTTTTCCTTTGCGAGCTTTTTCTTGCTGGTACTGTTTGCCTTTTCAGATTCGTTGGTAGCAATTTTCTCGATCGATGCGACAAGCAAACGGATCAAAAGCGTCTGCTGCTCACTTGTTAGGTCAGGAGCATTCTTGTCAGCCAAGAGTAGGCTTGTCAACAGTCTCCACTCTTGCAACGCCTCTACAAACAACCAATAAATATCAGCACCAAATCAAAAACGGATCCAAATACATCGTACGTACGACAGTCATCCAGGCCCCAGAACGCATCAACCATGGTTGCAACTGCTTCTGCAGGAACACTGTGGTTGGTGATGTACTCTTCAGCAAACTCGACAAGAGCGATTGCCTGGGTATTCAGTTGTTCCTTCGTGAGCTTAGCACTCCTGTTCGATTCTGCGACGCCGAAAGCGTCATACTGTAGGCAGACAAACTCAGCTGCAGCCTTGCGAATCACCTCGTTGCTCTCGTCAAAAACCAGACGCTCCACTGAGTGCAGCTCAACATCCGAGCTTATCAAACTGCGCTTGTCAATGGCGATAAGGAGTTTGATGCATGCTTCGACAACACCATCGTCGACATCGTTGCACAATTCCAAGAAGCGCGGGAGGAAGCGAGATGTGAAGAGCTCCATCTTTTCCCCGAAGTTTTCGTTCTCGTAGAGCCGGAGTAATACTTCCACAACCCCAAGTCGAACAATGGCGTCTTTGTCGTTTAACACCCAGCCCAGATACTTCAGATAGTTATCCTTCAAGTAGTGGTCCGGAACAACACTGATCCAGTTTCCGAGCACGCGCACACTTTCGACTCGAACTTCCGGCATGACATCCCGGTATCGATGCACGATTACTCCATTGAAGAGTGACTGGACCAAATCCAACAGCATCTTCATCCGCTCCTCGTACATCTTCTTGTTTTCCCGCAGTTGCTCCAGTTTCTTCGACGATGCATTCTTCGGCGGTGACTTCGTAGTCTTCTTGGATGCCGCAGCAGATGACGATGACTCAGCGTTCAGCTGGCGCTGAACCACTGACAGTTGATGTGTGAGCTTCTCCGTACAGTCTACAAGCGCGTTACCCACAGCGTACGCTGCAATAGTAGTCGTGTGGCGAATAGCCCGAACCTCAGCGCTGGATAGCGATGTCAACCAGTCCACGAACTGTTCCACGATCTGTGTCGAAAACATCAACTCGCTCTCGTAACACTCCTTGATGAACGCGTCCCAAAAGTCGGTAAAATTCTGGTGGAACTTCTTGTGCGCTTTTGCTCGAGACGCAATAGGGTACCCATCATTCGACTTCTGCAAATCGTCCACGACGTAGTCAACGAGGTCGCTCATGTCAAGCGTCTCAAGCCTCTCCGTGGATGGCACGCACTGGCCAGCACCACCACAGGATTGCAAGACGAAGTTGAGCACCTCCCGCGTCGCCAGCTCCGGATCTTCATCAAATCGCTCACGCCACTCAACCACGAGATCAGTCATTGACGCCTTCCCTCGCACGACAGCCTCTGTAGATACACACAATACACGTACGCGTCAGCCACATCGGCAAATGGCACCAAACTGCACGGCATGTACAGCTACATACCAAAAAATACGTCGTCATCGTCCTCCTCATCATCGCCTTCTCGCTCAGCGCGACTTTCCAGGTCCCCATCGCCGTCGGTCTCTTGTTGCTGCGTCGACTTCTGCTTGCGAGGCCTCGTTTCTTCGGGCACGGGCTTGAGCTTCCGCGGGCGCGGCTTCGTCACCGTCTTCTGTGCGGGTGTGCGCTTCGGCTGCGGAGACGCGCGCATGCGCTTCTTGGGGGTCTCCTTCTCCTCCACCTCAAACGCTTCGTCGTCTTCCTCCTCCTCAGCGTCATCCTCTTGTGCATCGTCATCGTCCTCCTCCTCCTCCATCGGCTGGTCGTCGGTGCGCTCTTGGTCCTCCCGCTTCTCCTCCTCCTCCTCCTCCTGCTCCACGGACTTGCGGCGGTCCTCCACCTCGTACACCGCCTTGGGCTTCTTGCGCTCGCGCGTGCTGCGCCGTGTGCTCATCGTCGCCGCGTCTGCTCCCGTCGCCGCCGCGCTCGTTGCCGCTCACTCGTGGGTAAGCGCGGGTTGAGATTTGAGCGGCAAAATTGAGGCGGCGAAAAAACGGCAGCACCAAAGGGAAATCTCCCTCTACAAGAGCGACGTGGAACTTCTCCTATACAGAGAGACGAGCGTCATTAACCATCCTTTACCTGAGGTTAACCCGTTAACCTTTTTTGGCGCCAACAGTGGAGAGCGTGGCAAACGACGGAGCTGGACAACCGAAATGCCGCGGAAGGTCAAGGAAGAGCCCGAGATTGAGGACCTCGTGGCACCGCCCACGGCGGCCGCCAATGCGGCTAGCTGCGCCCACGGCCTCTCTGTTCATGACGCGGACCTGAAGCGCGTAAGAGACGTCCGTGAGAGTCTTCTCATTTGGTACAACGCTCACCGCCGGAAGCTGCCGTGGCGAGGAGATCCGCCGCCGTTCCTCTCGACTGCGACCCACACCAAGCAGACCAGCGTGGCGAAGAAGAGCAAGGCCAGTTCGGTGATGGACGCGTTTGTCATGCACGCCGCGGTAGAAAAGAAGGAGGAGGTCAAGCACGAACCGAGCGAAGATGCGGCACCATGCGCACCGCCGCGCAAGGTCTCACCTTACGAAACGTGGGTCTCGGAGATCATGCTTCAGCAGACGCGCGTGGACACAGTGGTGGGCTACTTCCTCCGATGGACCGATAAGTTCCCCACGGTGGAGGCGCTAGCGAACGCGAGTGAGGAGGTGAGGGAGAACAATCATCGGACGTAAGCGACTCTGAACGTGTAACTCAAACGGGTTTTGGTTCGAACAGGACGTGAATGCTCTGTGGGCAGGTCTGGGCTACTATCGCAGAGCACGCATGCTTCACGCCGGTGCGAAGTATGTGATGGAGAACTTCAACGGCGAACTGCCCTCTGCGACTGAGCAGTTGCTGACGATCCCGGGGATTGGTCCGTACACGGCTGGCGCGATTTCATCCATCGCTTTTGGAAACCAAGAGCCACTCGTTGATGGAAATGTCATTCGCGTTGTGGCGCGCTTGCGTGCTGTTGGAGCGGATCCGAAGAACAAGCAGCTCATCAACTTCTCATGGTGAGCCTCCGTATCCACAACGGTGTAGCTACTATAGCCCCTGACAAATCGTGCTTCTGGAAACAGGAAAACAGCCCATGAGTTAGTGGACGACTGTGATCGACCCGGTGCTCTGAACCAGGCTCTCATGGAGCTGGGGGCTACAGTCTGTACAGTTCAGGTTCGTCCCCAGTACCTTCGTGGCATCATAAGGTGTTGTAGCCCCTAATTCTGATTATTCGTTGGCCTGCAGAATCCTCTGTGCGCGGGCTGCCCTATTCGCAACTCCTGTCTGGCGTACGAAGAAGCCTCAAACGCACGCGAGAAGCCATCGCTTGAATTAGCTACAGAGGATGCGTGCAGCCTCTGTGACGTGAGCCGTGCGGAGGAGTGGTTTGGAAAGACCAACAGATTTGAGGTTAGGAATGCGTGACGGTTCCATATGCCTATCGCGTCTGACACAATCACCTCCCTACCCACAGGTGACGCGATATCCGCTCAAGGCGAAGAAAATCGATTCGAAAAACGAGTCGATTTGCGTTGCCGTGGTTTCTCACGCCCAAGATGTGGACGACTCTGTCGGCCAGGACAACGGGTGGAAGTTCCTCATGACAAAACGCCCTGAGGGTGGCCTACTCGCCGGTCAGTGGGAGTTTGTGCACTCCAAAGTGGACGACACCGAAAAGATCCGCTCGTATGCGCAGCGCAAGACCCACATGAAGCCACGTCTGGCTGACATGTTCATGCCCGACACTGTGCTCACGGCCTCCAACAAGTCGGTTCAGCGGCGAGACTTGGGCGACCTCGTGCACATTTTCTCCCACGTGAAGCACCACATGGGCATCGAGCACCTTCATTTTGGAAAGGCGCCAGTCTTGGCGAGAACAGTCGCCAAGGACCCGAGCGTTCGCTGGATGACTGTAGCCGACATGGACCAACTGGGGATCACCACTGGCGTGAAGAAAATCCTGCACCTCGTTCTGAAAGCTGGTGACTCGACGACTGCGAAAGCCGCGAAGAAGCCATCCGCACCCAAGAAGACGTCCTCCGAGAGGAAGAAGAAGCCATCGGCGCCAGAGAGTGCTGGGTCAGAAGAAGAAGACCAAGACACGAAAATTCAAGCGCAGCTGAGGGGCACGAGATCCAAGCGCAGGACTGTCACAGCGATGACACACGTCACAGACAGCAGTTCGGCAGGTACGGGAAAGCGCCTGAAGACGATCCGGAGCTTCTTCAAAAAATAGAGTACATTGAGTCATGGGTCTTTCTTTTCGACACTCTGGATTCATTTGTATATGTTGATCGCGTGTATTCACGACCAATATACGTTTCTGCAGGAAATAGGTTTCAGCGTATTTCTCGCACTTCACGGTCTGGAAAGTCGTCACGTGAGCGGCTCCGACTACGGAGTTTCCCGATACAACAACAAAAACAGCCTCATTTGCCCCACAGAGCTCAATCACGACACAGAACGCGCCATGGCCGCGCCGTCGTACGAGGATGGCTCCGCCCACGACGACACTTTCTTCTCGGCACCGAGCAGCGCGCTACCGGAACTCGTCGTGGAGCCCGTGATGCCGTCGGCCGCAGCGCCAGCGTCGGCGCCCGCGCCTCCCGAAAGTCCGCTCTATTACGCCGACCACACGCCCAAGGTGATCGCGATGCGGCCCATGGGCGTCGACGACATCGACCAAGTGCGCGAGCTCCACGAGCAGTGGTTCCCCATCAAGTACCAGCAGGTGCGCTCGCGACGTTTATCGAAAGTCTGTTTTCGCGTTTTATGGTTTTCATACTGAGGACCGTGTTGCCCCCGCAGAGCTTTTATGACGGCGCGGCGCAAGGCGTGTGGCGCGAGACTGGGTTCCCGCTGTTTACACGGCTAGCGGCCGAGGAGGCGCAGCCGCGGTTCTCTGTCGTGACCTCACCGACAGCAAGCGACGATACCGCTGCTGCGTTTGGCTTCCAGGAATGGTCTCCGCGCCCCGCGACGATTTACGGCGCCGTCATGGCGAGCACGATCCCGCTGACGTCGATCGAGGACCATGGCCTTCTCGCGCCCGACGATTACATTCACACACACGCCATGTACATCCTCACGCTTGGTTCTCGCGCGGTCGTGCGGCGGCGCGGCGTCGCATCGGCGCTGTTAGCTGAGTGCGTGGAGGCCGCGCGCCGCCAGCCGCAGTGCGGCGCCGTGTATCTCCACGTCAAGGCCGATAACCTCAGCGCATTACGGTTCTACGAGAAGAACGGCTTCCGGAATCTGCGCTACTTAGAAGGTGCAGCACACATTATTTATGAGAAGGAGACGTCGTTGGACTCGGCACTAACGGAACTGATTCTTGGTGGATGTAGATTACTACGTGATCGACGGCGTGCGGCACTCGGCGTACCTGTACATTCTGTACGTGAACGGCGCGGAGCCGCAGAGCGGCTGGCTCGAGCTGCTCACGAAGCCCTTCTTCGCATTCTTCTCAATGGCGTCGCAAGGGCTGAAGAAGCTGCTCGACGGCATGCTGGACGAGACGGCATCGCCCACCGACAAGAGCGCGCAGCGCGGACGACGAAAAGCGCAGCCCGCGACGGCGCCGCCGCTGGTGGACGATATGCATGTGAGCCACGTGCCGGCTCCTCCCCCGAATGCGGCCGTGGTCTCGTGTGTGTGAGCATCTTTTTTGCCATCCATATACGCTTCCTTCTACGACAAGATGTGGTCTAGATCTTGTGAGTTCGTGCTCCAGTAAACGTCACCCTGACCGTTATGCAAGTGAAGAAGCAAGAGGCAGAGAGAAAGGAAGAGAAGGCGGAGAAGTAGCTCACTGCAGGCAACGCATGTGGAATATTGGGCACCTCTCCCCCGGAACCACGACGTTGA
>JAADWV010000134.1:0-68069 GCA_023336295.1 Pythium folliculosum
ATGTCTCTAATTGATGTAAACCCAAAATATAGTTTTGTTTCCCAACATTTGTGTTTTTGGTTTGTATGGAACTCAAACATGGGGTTTTTCTCTTTGGGTTGCTAAACAAGGTTTTTTCTTCGAAACAAAAAACACAGGCGTCGCTTATATGTAATGTTTTGCAGTAAAGATGAACCAAATCCAGGGGGCATGAAAATCTCGATTGGCCCAAGGATAGCTGCAAAAAATCTGAAAAAAATGTCAGACATGCGCACCTATTTCAGACGCACGTTGAACAAGTTTGGAGCACAATTGGAGCATGCAAAGGGGCTGGAGAAGCGAGAATGTGATGGCAGCCCATTTTGGAACTATCGTAGACATGGCTTGCCGTTGCAGTATGCCCATCTTCTTCTCGAGACTCGGGCAGAAAGGCTGCAAAGTTCACAGTACATTCACTTTCATTATGTATCATTCGGAAGAAGCGATAATGTAGGTACCGAGCTCGTACCGTAGATGGTTTCCTGTCTCGGAGTCGGGGCCAAGTATGGGCGATCACTCCGAGGCATCCCGCGCGAGACGGCGAGTAGGACGCAATATGCGACATCAGAAGCCCAGAGTTCGCTAATGTGCTGGTCTTGCTGCCCCCAGTGAGCAGTATTTTTTTGTGATTTTTAGGCGTCTTTCTGCATTTTTTGCATTTCGTGTGTGCCCCGTAAAATCACTGTTTATGCCTCATTTTTAGAGAGATCGGGTCTTAATAAGCTGGGTACCCCAGCCACCCGCGAATACGAGTCAATTGCACGATAGTATGCAGATACAAAAATGCCTGCTTGATGCCTGTGTGTCCGACATACTGATCGATACAGACCGCACTTAGACTTATAGAACCGCACTTAGTTGCCGCGTCAAGTTGAAGAGAGCGGTTGACACATTGAAGTACTGAGTTTGTGGGCTTGGGCGACCTCCTCGCGCAGCACAGCCGGTCTCGGTGCGCCATCGCGGTCATCGCGCAGCTCCAGGAGCTTTTCTCCTCTGGTCATGAGCTCGGGGACGCGGCGCTCACCTTTATCGTTACCGGTAGTTCCTTAGCTGAAGCTAGGAGTGCGTTGTGCGCGTTCAATACACTACGCTTCCATGTCATGTCCAGGGTCATGAAGGGTTTTGACCGCTCTCAAACAACCCGGCGCTGGTTTCGTCGGCGGCGAGTGTAGTCGACAGGAAGGCGGCGTTGCGGGGAGAAACTTTTTGTGCTGCTCATCTGGGGCACGTCGTGCCCTGGCTCAAGGCGCTGCTCTTGCTCACGATCGACAGCGCGCCGCCGTGGGTCAAGAACGACGAACACGGCACTGCGCAGACGGCGAGACCTCGCAGCCGGTGGCGAACGGCGACTCCGCCTATCACTCTCCGTTGACAAGACACCGTTCGCAGCAATGCCACCGATCGCGTCCTCGACGCTTGTAGCCGGCGATGCGGCGACGTCAATACTACAGACGTAGCTCGAGCGCGTTACAACGGCACCTCGAGGCGACCACACGCGCCATGGTCTGTATTGGCTTTAATCACTACGAACAATCACTACCAACACAAGCCTATTTCGACTCCTTTCGGCCCGATGTGGACATGCTTCGTGAGGGTAGCCGGCTGAAGCGACTCACTGCGAGACCTCTCACTTCGGACACTATGACGGCAGCCCCAATGGGGTCTCCTTGATAAACTGCTCGTAAAGCAATGAGCTGCTCGAACACCTACTGGCGCAGCGTCTTGGCATGCGCACCAAGACTACGGGCGGTTAGAGAATGCCCCTTCAGCACCCACGCAACACCCGGCGACCACCACGAGCTGGGTACCCCAGCCGCTATACTCGCCGAAGGCGTGTACTGTAGTCCCAATGCGCTTGGAAATGACGCTTTTCGATCTGAGTCCAAGAGCTACGGACTCAGACTCAGGTGAGTGGGTCCAGGCGCCATTCGACGCGGCAAGTGAGCTTCTCGCCATCACTCAACCCATCCACCGTCCCGTGCGACCATCATGGCCGACGAGCCCTCGCCGCTGCCGTCCTCGTGTGCCACGGCGGTGGCGCCTGCCACGGACGATGCCACGGCCGAGTACGCGCGCGTGCTGCGCTTCTGGTTCGAGGGTGATCAGACCGAGCTCTACCGCACCAAGTGGTTCCCGCCCGAGGGCTCCGACAAGCAGCGCGCGATGGACGGCGAGATCACCGCGTCGTTTGGCGCGCTGCTGCAGCGCGCCGAGCACGGCGAGCTGGACGCGTGGAAGCAGTCACGCGACGGCTTCGTGGCGCTGATCGTGCTGTTGGACCAGTTCTCGCGCCACGTGCACCGCGCGCATCGCGACCGCGTGGACCGCAACGACGCGCTGGCGCTGGCGCTCGCGAACGAGCTGGTCGCGCGCGCGTGGCACGAGGCGCTGCCGGCGCCGCAGTTTGTGTTCGTGTTGATGCCGCTGCGCCACACGCCGACGGCCGCGCGGCTCCACGATGTGCTCGCGCACGTGGATGCGCGCGCGCAGCGCCACACGGCGCACGGCGAGCTGCTCGACAAGTTCCGCAAGACGACGCAGACGCGGCTCGCGCACCTGCGCGGCGACGTGCTCGTGCAGAGCGACGACGACATCCTCGAGCGCCCGCTGGTCGAGACCGACGAATCCGACATGCCCAAGCACCGCCTGTACAAGGCCATGCACGAGTACCTGCTGACCAAGCGCGCGCGCGAGTACTCGCACATGGCCGTGTCGCTCTCGGGCGGCGTCGACTCGATGGTCATCGCGTACCTGCTCCACAAGCTGCGCGGCGCGCACGGCGACTTCAAGATCGTCGCGGTGCATTTGGATTATGGCAACCGCGCCGAGAGCGCGGCCGAGAGCGACTATGTGCGCCGCTGGTGCGAGCGCTTTGACATCGTGTTCCACGTGCGCCGCATCGACGAGGTCAAGCGCGCGACGACCAAGCGCGACGACTACGAGCGCATCTCACGGGAGATCCGGTACGACACGTACGCGCAGGTGCTGCGCGAGTACGGCGCGCCGGGCATGTGCTTTGGACACCACCGTGGGGATGTCCAGGAGAACGTCATCTCCAACATGATGAAGGGCCTGAGCCTGCTCAACCTCAACGGCATGAGCGAGTCGAGCGTCGTGAACGGCGTGCGCATCTGGCGGCCGCTGCTGGCGTTCGACAAGGACGCGATCTTCGAGTTTGCGCACGCATTCGGCGTGCCCTACTTCAAAGACACGACGCCGCTCTGGAGCACGCGCGGCAAGCTGCGCACGCAGCTCGTGCCGCTGCTGCGCGACATGTACGGCGACGGCTTCCTCGCCAACCTGTCGAACCTGGGCGCCGAGTCGACGCAGTGCGGTGAGCTCATCGATCGCGACGTGCTCGCGCCCATCCTGCGCGGCGTGGGCTCGAGCGACGCGGCCGTGTGGCTCGACTGCGCGCCGCTCGCGGCGCAGCCTTTCTTCGTGTGGAAGGAGGTGCTGCGCACGATCTGCCACTCGTACATGGGCAACGCCATGGTGCGCGAGAAGCCCATCCGCGAGCTCATGGCCAAGCTCGCGCGCCACGAGGGCGAGCGCACCGGTGACCAGTGGATCACGCTCAAGAAGGGCAACCGCGCGTTCCTCACGGCGCAGCGCGTGCTCATCCTGTTCCGCGACCGGTTCTTCCCGGCGCAGCTCGCGTTCCAGCGCGACGCGCCCATCGCGCTAGGCGAGACCTACGTGTTTGGCCCGTGGACCGTGACCACGACGCTCATAGATGATACCGAAGCGCAGCAGGACCACGCGCTCGTAGACAAGTGGCGTCGTGGCGAGGTGCTGACGCTCTGGGGGCTCGTGGAGACCGCCAAGGTCGAGTACGCGCTGCCGCTGCGCGGGCTGCTCGTGCTGAGCTCCGAGTCGCGCGTGCCGACGCTGCGCATGAAGGAGAAGCCCGTGACGGACCACATGCCGCTGGTCGCGACCCGCGGAAACAGCGGCGACGGCGCTGCAGCGGCCAACGGCGAGCCCGAGCGGTTCGTCCACGTCACGCTCACGTACTGCAACGGCCCGGGTACCCACTGAGTTTTGTTTGCATGAATAGATAGATGGGTACACAACATATCAAAATATCCGCTTGTGGATTCCCGAATTTTGACGATATCATAGTTACCACAATGTAGTAGGTTTGGTGCCGTGTCCCTTGTTTGGGGAACTTTGGGTTCGGGACAGCCGTTCAATTGGTTGGTGTTTTTCGCGGCTGCTTGGCCGAAGAGCTACAAAAACTCTCCATTCGCGAACGCAAAGAGACTCGGAAGCGCGCACACTGCTGCGCTCCGCCTCCTCCTCCATCCCCTCCTCCCCCTCCTCCCTCCCTCCTCCTTTCTCCACACCCCCTATCTCCTCCACCATGTCGGGACTCACGCCGGATGCCTCGCGCCTGTACCGCGTCCGCAAGACCGTCGTCAAGATGCTCCACAACCGGTGGGTTCTCCTCCGCTGCTGATCTCCTCTCAGGGCTCCGCTGACGGTCTCCTCTCTCTTGTAGTGGCTACATCGTGAGCGAGAACGAGCTCGTGATGACGCCCGAGATGTTCCAGCACCAGTTTGGCGACAGCCCGACGCGCGAGATGATGACGATCCTCGTGGAGAAGATCGACGACCCGAGCGACAACCTGTTTGTGTTCTTCCCCGAGGACACCAAGGTCGGCGTCAAGCCCATCCGCAACTACTGCAACCGCATGAAGGACGAGAACGTGACCAAGGCCATCCTCGTGGTGCAGGAGGGCATCACGCCGTTCGCGCGCCAGGCGCTGACGGAGATGGCGCCGCGCTACAAGATCGAGCACTTTAAGGAGACGGAGCTGCTCGTGGACATCACCGAGCACACGCTCGTGCCCGTGCACCGCGTGCTCGGCCGCGACGAGAAGGCCGCGCTGCTCAAGCGGTACCGCATCAAGGACTCGCAGCTGCCGCGCATGCAGGTCTCGGACCCTATCGCGCGCTACTACGGCATGACCCGCGGCCAGGTCGTCAAGATCATCCGCCCCAGTGAGACCGCCGGCCGGTACGTCACCTACCGCGCCGTCATGTGAGCGGCGAACTCGTGACGTCCCGCCCTCCTCCGTAAACCGCCACTCATACAAACGCAACCAAACGCTCAATGCATGCATTTTTACTGACTCTGGCCTCAGTCGCTCTCAAAGTCGTCGTCGTAGCCGTCGCGGTCGCCGCCTCGTCGCGACGCCGACGTCTTCGTCGCTGGCTTGGCAGTGGCCTTGGCCTTCGTGGCCGCGCGAATGAGGCTCGCGCGCACGCGCGACTCGGCGTCGCCGTCGTCGTACGCGATGTCGCAGGAGCCGTCGCCGTGGACGCGCGTGACGCGCCCGCCGTAGTACGCCGCCAGGCCCTGGAACCGCGCCTCCACGCGGTCGCCGACGCGGAACTCGGGCGCCTCGAACTCGTCGTCATAGGCATCTCCGTCGTCGTCGTTGGCTTTCCCGTCATCCTCGTCGTCGTGGTGCTTGCGTCGCTGGTTTGTGGTCGTCGACTTCTTCGTCTTGCTCGTCGCTTCTTCGTCCTCCTCTTCCTCTTCCTCCTCGTCGCCAGCCTCGTCGGGCGCGAGCAGCTCCCACGCCACCTCGCGGAGCGTCTCGCCGCCGCCCACGCGAACGTCGTACGTGCCGTTCGTGCGGCACAGCGCCACGACGCCGCGCAGGTACTCGCGCCGCCGCTTGACCGTCACGCTTGCGCCGCTGGCGTACACGACCGGCTTGCCCACGAGCGCGAGCTGCGCGAGCGGCACGCGCGCGAGCAGCTCCTGCTCGCCGCACTCGTTGGCCACGACGTCGAACGTGCCGTCCGTGCGGCACCGCTGGATCGTACCGCGGCGCCAGGCCGCCCGAGTGCGCTTGTGGGCCACGCGCACCACCGCGCCGACCACAAACAGTGCACGCCGCTTGGCCTCGGAATCGCGTTGGCTGTGGTGGTCGTCGTCGCCAGGCCGCAGCCGCTTGAGGTGGCTCAGCTCGACGTTCTTGGCGCTCTCGCCGCTGTCGAAGCGCACGTCCGCGACGAAATAGTCGCGGTAGAGCCGCACGAGCGTGCCGGCGCCGCGCGTGCGGCTCGCCACGCGGTCGCCGACCTCAAACCCCCGGAAGAAGCGGTCGCTGTCAGCGCCCCGGCGGTGGCTCGGGCCTCGGCTGTGGCTGCGACCTCGGCTGGTGGCTTTGCGTGCGCGTCGTCGAGGGCTGCTACTGCTGTCACAGGTGCTGCTAGCCGTGCTCGTGCTGCCGCTACTGCGGCTGCCTTGACGGCGTCGTCGTCCTGTGCTGCGTCCTCTGGACGGCGACCGGTGTTTGCTGCGGCCGCGGCTCCGTGCTCGCCGAGTGTCGCTTTCGCGGTCGCTGCGCTCCGCCGAGGAAGAAGACGCCGACGAGCGTGACCTGCGACGTGGCCTGCTGCTCCTAGACGTACTGGCGCGCGCCATCTCGTCGTCGCGGCAACGTCTTCGCTCTCGCTGCAGCTGCGTGGCGTCGCGCGACGGCGTCCGCGTTCGGCTATGCTTCTGTGCGTGCTTGGCACACAAGTACGCGTCGTACGCCTCGCCCCTGGGCACGGGCTTCCGGGGCGATTCCGCGCGCTTGTCTTTCTGCCTTTGCGCTTGGGCAGCACTGCCGATGGCCGCCCACAGCTCACGGTGCGCATCGCCGCCGGACGCCGTTGTTGTGGCCTGTTCCATCGCGCGCAGCCGCGTGGCGACGCGCACAAAGTCGCGGCGGCCGATCGCGCGCCGCAGTCCAAAGCCCTCGCGGTCCAGGAAGCGCACCACTTGGTCCCGCGACCACGCCGCGCCCAGCTCCAGCAGCGCCTGCGCCGCCTCCACGGCGTTGAGTGTCGCGCCGTCGCCGTCTTCCTCGTCTTCGTCGCTGTGCTGCCGCTTGCCGTCGTCGTCGCTGTCGCTGCCGTCACGCTCGCGCCGCTGGGTGCGCGACGACGTCGTCTTCTTCTTCTCCTGGTGTTGGCGAGCGAACCGCTCGAATGTAGCGACCACGCGGTCCTGGCGAGATGTACCCTTCCCGTCCTCATCGTCGACCTCGTCGCCGTGTTTGCCGTCATCGTCATCGTCGCGTCCGCGCGAGCGCCGAGTAGTCGCCTTCTCCTGTTCGCGCTGCCAACGGCGCCGCTCGCCTAGCGACACGTCACTCTCTTGCTCTCCCCCTTGGCGTTCGCCACCGCCGCCCGGGTGCACGCAGAGCCGCACGTGGCCGCTCTGCTGGAGCTGCACGATGCGACTGCGGTGGCACAGCGCGTCGTTCGCGCCCAGCGTCCGCTGGAGCGCCACGAGCTGCGCCACGCGGAGACGCAGCGCGTTGCCGTACTGCACGCACGCCAGCGCAAAGTCTGCGAACGCCAGCGTCTTGCTACGAGCCATCTTGCTTTTCGTCTTGTCCGTGTCCGCGCCATTATCAGCATTAGTCGCCGTCGTAAAAGCATTCGCCCACGGCCGCTTCGCGCACCACGCGCGCACGTCGCTGGCGTCCGCGTGCGCAAACAGCTTCGGGAGCGCGCGCGCCAGCGCGTCCACGCTGCAGCGCCGCTGGCCGCCCGCTTCGCGGCTCACGCCGTCGAACGCGCCGCGCACAGCCGACAGGTCCAGGTTTGTGAGCTGCGCGAACCGCAAAACGAACTCGGCGAACGAGAGCCGCGCGTCACCGTCGCCGTCGGCGCTCGCGAACCACTCGCGCGCGCGGCGCTCGCAGTCGTCGCGCCCCAGCGAGCGCAGCAGCGCGGCCACCTCGCCCTCGTCCAACGCGCCACTACCGTTCGTATCGGCCTTGTCGAACGTGCCACGCAGCCCCTCGAGGTCCACAGGCGGGACGGAACTGCCCGTAGCGTCCCGGGTCTCGCCCGCCGGCAGCTGCGCGAGCTGCGCGAACGTGCGCACGAAACTCGGGAAGCTCACGCCTCCGTCAGCCTCGCTGGCCTGCTCGAGCAGCTGCTGCGCCGCGAGCGCCTGCGAAGCGTCGAGCCCGAGCGCGCGCATCGCCCGCGCGAGCTCGGCGCTGTCCAGGCGGCCGTCGCGGTTGGCGTCGAGACGGTCGAATGTCTGCTTGAGCTGCGCGACGACGTCGAGCCGGTCGCGGTCCAGCACGGCCACGTAGTCGGCGAGCTGCGCAAAGTCCACGCCGTGCTCGAGCAGCGCGCGGTCGCGCACGCGGTCCAAGTGGAGCAGCAGCCGCCGTCGGTGGAGTGGGTGCACCACGCCCAGCAGCAGCTGCAGGTCCGCGTCCGTGAGCAGCCACAACGTCGCGCCGTCCACGCGCTTGTCCGCGAATGTAGACACGTACTGCGGCAGCTCGACCACGTCGCGCACCCACGCGGCGACCTGCTCACATGTCCAGTCGCGCGCGTCCTCGGGTCGGCTGTTCGTCTTGTGTGGTCTGTCGTCGTCTTGCTGCGTCTTCGCTTGCCGCGCCGCTTCGGCCGCCTGGCGCGTCGCCAGCGCCGTGTAGCTCGCGTCGCGCGCGAGCGGGAACAGCTCAAACGACCGCGTCTCACGTGAGTCGTTCTCGGCGTTGAGCAGAAACACGGGGAAGTCTCCAAACCCAGCGAGCAGCTCGCGACAAGCGCCGCAGGGCACGGGCAGCAGCCCGCGTTGGTCGCTGCACACCACGAGCGCCTCGATGACTTCGCCGCGCGCCTGTTGCTCGGTCAGCTTGAGCAGCACCGCGCGCTCGGCGCACACGTCGAGCTTGGCGTCGAGCGTGCTGTCGACGCGCGCAGCCACGTAGATGCGGTTGGCCGACGTGAGCACGGCCGCGCCGACCGCGAGCGCAGTGTGCTTGTTCTGGTAGCCGCGGCGCTTGGCGTCCATCGCCGCGTCAATCAATGTCTCGAGCTTGGGGCGGCCCGAGGGCCCGTACGTGGCCTGCAGGCCGGAAAAGTGGTCGCGGTACGTGCGGCGCCGCGCCTCGAGCAGCTCGCGCCGCGTGCGCTCGGCCAGCGCGTCGTCTTCCGCGTCGTTATTGTCGCCGCTGTCGCCACGCACCTTGAGTGTTGCAGGTGATGCGGTGTGGCGTAGTCCGTAGACGGCCATCAGCGCGCGTGTCTTGGTCTGCGCGAGGCTCGCGGGCGGCGTTGCGCTTGTGGCCGAGTGGATATGGCGGTGGCGGTGGAGAATATCATCCGGCGGCGCTTTGGTGGTCGTCGGCTTCCTCGTGGGTTTTCCTTTCCCCGCGCGCTTGGTCGTTGCGGACGCGCCGCGCACGAGCTGCAGCACGCGGTGCGCGTCGTCCTCCGCGAGCGCCGCGCGTGTCGGCATGTTCACAACAAAGCCCAGGGAGCTGCATGACCGACATGTAGCCATGTGCCACGAATAGCTCCAAACAGTTGCGCTCTGTACTGAACATTCATGTGTCATAGATGACTATTTTCACTAGAGTGACTAGATAGTGACCAGAACCCCGTCCACCGAACAATTCGACCGCCAGGAGCTCCAAACGTCATCATGGCCACTTCGGTGAGTTCTGCGCCCGTGGCCGTGGACGAGGGCGCCGCGGCGATCCAGCGCTACGGCGCGTTCGTGGAGGAGGTGCTCAAGCCGCAGCTGCAGGCCAGTCTCGCGCAGCGCGACGCGCTGGGCCTCGAGATCCGCGAGTACGAGGAACTCCGCGAGTTCGTGGCCGCGCAGCTCGCGGGCGACGGCGCGCCGTTCACGACGCTCATGGACCTGGGCCAGCGCTTCCACGTGCGCGCGAAAGTGGCCGACACGCGCATGATCACGGTGGACGTCGGGCTCAGCTTCCACGCCGAGATGACGCTCGCCGAGGCGCGCGCGTTCGTGGACAAGCACCTCGTGCACCTCAACGAGTGCGTGCTGCTTTGTTTGTTTCAGTGCTGAGTGTGTGTGTCCGCGGGTGATGCATGGACTGACCGCCCTACTCGTACTCATGTACCACACAGGAAGCGGCAGTCGTGGCAGCTCAAGGCGCGCGAGATCTCGGCGCACGTGAACGTCGTGCTGGACGCCATCACCAAGCTCGCGGCGCTGCAGAGCCCCGAGGCGCTGCGGTGAGGCGGGCAGACACGGAGATCCAGAAACGAATCCAGTGGCGCCCGAGCACAGACGGTGGTGAGACGAAGCAGAAACGCTGTGAAGCTCGCACGATCAATGGGTCCACCCGCCCGCCCGACCTGGCGTCGCCCTAAATATACAGACAAACTAGCGCGATGTGGAGCCAACCGCCAGGGTCTGACTACCCACAGGCGCGCTGCTCTAAAGCAGATACGCTCCACGTGGTCAATTTGACTTTTTGCTGTGTAGAACGGGAGGATCCATGCCGACGACCACGCCGCTGTCGCCCGTGGTGGCCCCTGGCTCAGCGCGCCGCCACGACGGCGCGTTCACAACGGCGGCCCCTAAACAGAAAGCCAAGACGCCGTTGCCGCTGCCCACCTCCATCTCCCGGCCGCCAGCTCACGGCGGATGTGCGGGCTCGCCCGTCCAGTTTCTCAAGAGCGCCAACCAGCAGCAGCAGTCGCACGTGGCGCCCTCTAGCACTATAATCTCGCCGTTGCGCAAGCCACGGCGGGCGACCGCCAGCGCCACAGCCGCCACAGTCGCCAGCGCGTCGTCCTCAGCGACGACCATGATCAACTCGCTCATCACAGCGCACGCGTCCGACGCCGAGGAGAGCTCCCCACCACCGCCCAAGCGCCGCCCACTGACAGCGACGACGATGCTGCCGCGCCCCGCCACGGCGTCGCCCTCGCTCGGTAGCAACAGCAGCAGCAACGCGGCCGACCCGCTGCCGCTTCAGCGCCACGTGCAGCGCTGCACGGGCTGCGGCGCGTACGCCGACCTGTGCATGGCGTGCTTCTCGCAGCTCAAGCGGCAGGACGGCGCGGCCTACAAGAAGCACATCGCCGCGTCGGTCGAGATGCTGTTCCAGCGCGCGACGGCACGCGCGTTCACCAGGATGTCGCACGTGATCCTCACGTGGATCTTCGGCACGTGGAAGCGCGAGACCGCGCAGCAGCGGCGCCGCCGCGCGCTGGTCGCGCGCACGATCGCGGCGCGACGGCTCCAGCGGCTCTGGCGCGCGTGGCTCACGTTCCTCTACGAGCGGCGCATCGTCGGCGCCATGCTGTACGCGCAGCAGCAGCAGCTCGCGGCCCGCGACAAGAGCGCCGAGATCGCGCAGCTCCACGGCGACCTGTACGAGCGGCGCGCGCACGCCACGCTGGACGCCACGCTCCACGACGACGCGCTGGCCAAGCTGCGCGCGCAGCTGGACGCGCGCGAGCGCAGCCTCGCGGGCAAGAACCAGGAGCTGCTTGCGCTGCGCCGCGAGCTCCACGACGCGCGCGAGCGGATCTCTCAACTCGAGCAGCAGTCGATAGACCCGAAGGAGCTCGAGCGGATCCGCACGGAGAACGCGGACGCCAAGAAGATGGTCTTCCAGCTCGCGGCGGGCGTGCTGCAGAGCCTCGAGACGCAGCTCGACGTGCTCGCGACCAGCGAAGGCCGCCAGAGCCTCGGTGGCGTGCTCTCCAAGGACGTCGCGCAGCTGCTCGACCGGCCCGAGCACCCGGGCTTCTTCAACCCGCTCGTGGAGCTCGTGCCGTCCGCGGCCACGGAGGGCGCGGGCGGTCCGCTGGCGGCCGCGGCCTCGTTCGACGCGCCCGTGGACCGCGCGGACCGCATTCTGCTCCAGTGGGTCAACTTCTTGCTCCAGCGACAGCAAGCGCAGGCGCCCGAGTGGCTCGTGGCGCCACGCGTGGCCAACTTTGGCGCGAGCCTCGCGGACGGCCGCGCGTGGGCCATGCTCACCAAGACGCTCCACGCGGCCATGTGCAAGGTGCGCCCCAAGCGGCCCACGGCGGCTACCGGATCGTCTTCCTCCTCGGCGGCGGCGATGGCCGCGAGCGCCAGCAAGCTCGAGGCCGTGTCGGTGCTGCGCGAGAACGGCGAGGACCTCACGGAGATCGCGATGGAGCGGTACGTGGACCACGTCAAGCGCGAGGACGCGCCCCCCAAGCGGCTCGAGCTGCTGCTCGCGACCATGGCGCCGGCGCTGTGGATGCCCGTGGGGCTACTCCGCGCGAGCGACGTGCTCGCCGGCGACGCCGAGATCAACTTTGCCACGCTCACGTACCTCTTCTGCACGTTCTCGCCCTGCCTCGACGACGCGCACTACGCGCTCTGCAACGACCTCAAGGGCCAGCTCGCGAGCGCCAAGGCCAAGTGGCGCGAGCTGCGCGACGCCGTGCTCGGCGCCAGCGGCAGCAGCACGAGCAGCGGCGTGGGCGCAGGGACAAGTGCCAGCGCCACGATGGTCGCACTCGCAAGTACTGGCGCCAGTTGCAGCAATACCGGCGGCGGTGGGCAGGAGGACGCGTCGCTGCTGGCCAAGCTCAAGCTCGCGCTGGCGCAGACGCTCGAGCTCAAGAAGCGGCTCGACGCCGAGGACGCCAAGGCGCGCGAGGGCCACCTGCTCTGGTGGAAGAGCGCGCGCGTGGTGCTGCGCAAGTGCTTCCTCTCGTACGCGCGGCTCGCGCGCGGCAAGGCCGGCGTGCTCGCCAAGCTCGAGGCCGCACAGGACGAGAACGAGGCCTTCAGCAAACTGCCGCCGCGCGCGCGGCTCGCGGACCTCGAGCTGCCCTTCGAGGACTTTGCCTGGGAGCTCAAGATGCTGCAGACCTTTCTCGGCTCGGCGCACTGCGACCTCGCGCGCATCTACCGCGGCTACGCCACGCGCGCGGACGCGAGCAACCAGTTTCTGTGCGTCGGCGACCTGCTCGAGCTGCTCACCGAGTGCCGCGTGGTCGACGGCGCGCAGTTCACGGCGCAGGACGCGCAGAGCGTCGCGCGGCGGCTCGACCCCAAGCTCGTGGTGCGTGACCGGTGCTTGTGGCTATGTGTTGCTCCAGGGTCGGGTTCTGACGTCGTGGATCGCTGGTTTTTGTTTGTGTTATCTAGACGGGCGCTGTGAGCCACGCGCGCAGCGTGACGCCGAGCGAGTTCCTCGAGGCGTTGATCCGCGTGGCACGGCGCAAGTACTCGGGCGAGTACGTGCTGTCCCGTCTACGCACACACCGAAACCGAACGTTGACACTGATCGCATTTTTTGGTTGATTGGTACCACAGACACCACCGCGTGACGCTGTCCGAGGCGTTCTGCCTGCTCGTGGACAACTTTATCCTGCCGTTCGCGTTCCGCGCCGACGCCGACGTCTTCCGGCGGCAGGTCGAGGACCCCAAGATCCGCCGCCTGCTCGTCAAGTTTGCCGACGAGCTGCGCGAGCTCTACGCTGCCTACGCCATCGACGACGCGCGGCACCGCGCCGCGCGCAAGCGCCCGCGCGTCACGGCCTTCACGTTCAGCCAGTGCCTGCTCGACCGCAACGTCCAGGACGTGACGTTCAACAGCGAGAAGGTGCGCGCGGTCGTGCAGCGCGTGGCGCGCACGAGCAAGAAGGAGGCCGACGAGGCGCCGCCGGGCGCGGTCGTCGAAGAGGACGAGCTCACGTTCGAGGAGTTCGAGGAGGCCATGGTCGTCTCGGCGTGCTACAAGTTCCCGGACCCGTACATCTCGCTCGAGAGCCGCGTGGAAAAGTTCCTCACGTTCTACGTGCGCGGCCACGGCAATGCCACGGCGAACGGCGCAGCTGGGAAGGCATGACACACTGGTCATGGTCAGGCTCCATCGTCGCCAGCCTGCAACGCCACAGTCCGAGGCACATACACACACACACACGCTCACACGGTGCTCAAAAATGTATTCGGTATCTTACCACATCGTTTTCCTCTTCATACTCGCTCACCCGATCGAGGGAGTGCCTTGGCGCGGCGTGGCGTAGCTCTGGGTCGGGCAGCTGTGTGTGCGTGCGGTGCCTTTACGGCGCGGCTGCCGCCGCCTCGCTCTCCTCTGCCACGGCGGGGACGGCAGCAGGCCGCCAGCCGGCAGGGAAGCCGCGCGTGCCGTCCGGGCCCTTGGCCATGCGGGACTTGGCCACGGCGCTCGCGCCGACTTGGCGCATAGCCTGCAGCAGGTTCGAGTTGACCGACCGCGACTCGGGCCGCGCCACGTCGCGGCTGCTCTTGGCCGCGCCGCTCGAGACCAGGCAGAGCACGCTCGTCGCGATAAACGCGCTCGTGGTTTCCGGCCCCGCGGGTGCCAGCGGCTGCTCTTCCTCGGTCTTGGGCGCGTCCTCGACCGCGTCCTCAGCGGCCTGCTCGCCGTCCGCAGGGGTGGCCGCCACCGTCTTCTTGTTCTTCTTGGCCGCCGCCTTCTTCTCCACGGGCCGCTTCACCAGCGCAAACTCGACGCGGTCGCCCTCGCCCAGAATGTCGCCGCGCAGCACGTTCCGCGCCGCGAAGCCCACCTCCCGCGAGGCGTCGTCGCCCTCGCCGTCGACGCGGATCACGCCGCCACTGTCGCTGTTCACCTTGGTGACCAAGCCCTGCTTGGCGTGCGACTGGACCACGCGGATGCGCATCGCGCGCAGGCCCTTGGGCGTCTTGTGCGGCAGGAACTCGACCTCGTCGCCGTCGCGGAGCACCACGCTCGGGTCCGCAATGTCGTTGATGTAGTACACGTACGACGACGCCGACGCCGGCTTGGTCTTCTTGGCAGGCTGCTTCTTGTCGGCGGCAGCACTGCTCGGCGCCGCATCTGCCTTCTCACCCTCAGCCTTGGTCTCGTCATCCTGCTCGGCCTCAGCCTCATCGTCCTCTTCGTCTTCGGCGTCTTCCTCGTCCTCCTCCTCGGCATCACCCTCGACCTCGGCGTCCTCAGTACAGGCAGCGACCTCCGTCTCGGCCGTGACACTCAGGCGGATACGTCCGGCCGAGCTCATCTGCTGCTTGTTCTTGTCGTTCTTGCCAAAGCGCGCGGTCGTCTTCCGGAACCGCTGGAGCAGGCTCGGGCGGTGCACGATGCCGCGCACGTACGCGGCCTCGACCTTTTGGACCGTACCCGCGGGCACGATCGTGATCCCCACCGCGCGACTCTTCTTCTTCTTCTCGTCATGGCTCACGCGGAACTGCACCTCCATGCCCTCCTTCAGATCGGCCACCTGCGTCTCGCCGCTGACGATCTCCTTGATGTGGAAAAACAAGTTCTCCGCGCCAGTGACGGCCTGGTCCGCCGGCTGGATAAAGCCAAACCCACCGTCGGCCTTGATCGCGACGATAAAGCCCTCGCCCGCGGGCAGCTCAGCCACCGCTTGCTCGCCCGCCTTGCCGTTCGCCTTGGGCTTGGTCGCAGCGGCCGCCTCGACCAACACAATGTGCTTGGAGAGCAGCTGCTTGGATCGCTTGACCAGCACGAGGCTCAGCTTCACCTGGTCGCCGACGCGCGGGTTATACCGCACGTCCACGGCGTCCTCGGCGTGGAACTCGACGTCCGTCACGGAACTTTCCTGCTGCTGCTGCAGCTCCAGCAGCTTTTCGGGCGTCACTCGTGCCTCGGCCGTCACCGTCAATCGTCGGGTCGGTCCTTCGCCCGTGCTCGCGTGGGTGAGCCCCAGCCAGTCGCAGTACGCGTGGATCGCCGCGCGCTCGTACTTGGACAGCGCCGTCGGGAACTCGAGTTTGCACTCGCCCGCCTCTTCCTTCTTGTGCTCGCTCTCCGTAGCCGCCGTCAGGAACGCCGCGTCGATCTGCTGCTTGAACTCGGGGAAAAAGTCCACGAGGTGCTTGCTGCGGTCGCCGAGCTTCACGCGGATACGGCCGACCTGGGGCTTCTGCTGCAGCGGCTTGGAGCCGCCCAGCTTGTTCTGCTGAGGCTTCTGCTGCGCGCGAGACGGCACGGCGAGGATCTCGCCCTCGAGGTCCACGGCCAGCACGCTCTCCCACTTGACGGTGCCGGGCGCCAAGATCTGAACGCGCGACGCGCGCACGTTCTCGCGGTCCTTGCCGTGGCCCTTGGTACCCGCGTCGCCTGCTCCGCCGCCGCCACCGCCGCTCACGTCGAATGCCACTTCCGTGCCCGAGCGGAAGTCGTTGCTCACGCTCATGACGTCGCTGAAGCGGAAGTACGCGTCGGCGCTGCGGTCCGCGCACTTGATGAAGCCAAAGTCGTCCTTGAGCGTCGTGATCACGCCCGTCTCACGGTGCTTCGGGTTGAACTGGACGACGCGCACGTTCGAGGCCTTGACGCGGCGGCTGCGCTTGTCCATGACCTGATCAAACAGCACGACGTCACCCGTGGACGGCACGTACGTCACGTCCTGGGCATCCGAGAGACGGAACGACACGCCGGCGGCCTTCTTCTTAAGCTTCTTGCCCGCGGGCTTCTCCTGCGGCGGCTCCGCGGCCTCTTCGGCCACGACGGCGATATCTTCCGGATTCGTCGGGTTGATCACACCAAAGACTTCGGGCCCGTTGCGCGGCTCCTTCGGGATCTTGGTCACGACGCCTTCGATGTCGGCGCGCAGCACGTCCTCGAACGAGACCGTGCCCGCGGGCACCTTGACGACACGCAGCGCCGTTAGCCGGCTGCTGCCGTGGCTCGAGCGGTCGTCCGAGCCGTCCTTGTCCTCGTACACGTAGAACGAGACCTCGTCGCCTTCGCGCAGCTGCAGCTTGCCCTTGCTCTTGGACTTGTCGTCGTCGAGCGACTCGCGGATCTCGTGGAACGGGAAGTACACGTCCTCGGTGCGGTCGCAGCAACGCAAAAAGCCGCCACCGGACTTGACGCGCGCCACGACGCCCAGCTCGCGCGTCATCGACTCGAGCTTGGCCTCGATCTCCTTCTCGAGCCGCGCCTTGGCCGAGAGCGTGACCGTTAGGTCCACGGCGCGCTTCTGGCCCGACTTGCGGTGCGTCGCGACGCGGAAGCGCACGTGGTCGCCAAACTGCGGCGGGTGCGGCTTCTTGCCGGTCTTCGCAGAGGTCGTCTCGCCGTCCTTCTCGGTCTCAGCCGGCGCCACGAACACGCTGTCGGCCGTAAAGCGGATGAGCTTGTTGCGCTTGGAGATCGTGGGCGTCGGCGTGGCGGTGGCGTCGGCACCGTCCTTGTTCTCTTCCGTCGCCTCCGCCGCGGTATCAGCGGCTTCGGCGGTCTCGCCAGTTGCGATCTCCTCACCGGCGGCAGCCGCCGCAGTGCGCACTTCGATCAGTCCGTGCGGCTCGTCGCGTGAGCTGTGGCTGTTGCTGTGGTGGAACGACGACGAGTTGCCGCCGCGAGGGATGCCCTTGGTCACGACGCCCTCGACAAAGTCCTCGGCGACATCTTCCCAGACGATCGAGCCCTTGGGCAGGCGCACGAGCTGCACGGCGATGTCCTTCTCCGAGCGCTGGTTGTACTTGACCTTGAACTCGACCTCGTCCTGGAGCTCCACGTCCACGGGCGCCTCCGAGATGTGGAAAAACAGGTCGGCCTCGCGGTCCACGCCGCTCACAAAGCCAAAGTTCTCGCGGATCGAGACCACCACGCCGCGCTCCGTCACCAGCGGCGCCGGCGGTGGGCCGCGGCCGCTGCCGCCCCGCTCAAAGTCGCGGCTGCCGCGGTCGCGGCCGCTGCCAAACCCACGGTCGCCGCCGCGGTCGCCGCCGTATCCTCGATCGCTGTCGCGGCCGCCGTAGCCGCGGTCGTAGCCTCGGTCGCGGTCGCTGTCACGGCCACCGCCGCCGGCGCCGCGCTCCCAGCGCGAGGAGGATGCGGGCGGGGCCTCCACCTGCATCTCCATCGGTGCGTTGTCGCCGGCCTGCGCCTGCTGCTGGCGGAACTGCTGCCAGCGGTTGGCCACGGGCGCCGCCGATGCGGCCGCGTCGTTCTGCTTGGGGGACGCCGGCGACGCGCGCGGCGGCGGCTGTTGCTGAGACTGGCGCGACGGCTGCTGCTGCTGCTGGCCACGCGCTGGCGCACGGCTGGCGCTGGCGTTGCCGCCGGCGCTCTTGCGCGCGGCCATGGCGGCGGCCTCGGCGGGCGTCGGCGCGAGGTCCTCGTCCTCCTCGGCGGCCCAGTCGCCCGGCTTGGACGGGCGGAACATGGCTTCTCTCTCACTCTCGTGCTCGGCGATGCGATCGGCGGGGGAGGAAGACTGAGCGAGCCAGAAGCGAGATCCATCACCCGCACCACTCACCCACATTTGTGTCAGCAGCCACTTCATGTGGCCCACACGTGGGACAACGGACCCGGCACCTGTACCGTATCAAAGGTACAGCCAGGTGAGACCAAACTAGCCACCATCACTCTGCAACTGACTGCAACCACCATTCCTCCCCCTTTGGCTTTGGAGGGGGATACGAATGTTTCGAATGGCAAGTGGGAGATTCCCTAGACAGAACCAAATCCGCCGCCCAGGACACACATGCTGCGCCTGCTCGCGACGTCGGCGCTGGCGCTGGCCGCGGCGGCCGTCTCGGCCGCGCCGCTGAAGATCCCGCTCCACGCGCAGCCGCGCGCGCGCGCCACGGTCGAGCTCCAGCGCGTCCACACACTCGGTGAGAACGCAAGCGAGTTCGACCTGTCGGCGACGGTCGCGCAGTGGAATACCGCGCGCGGCCCGGCGGCGGCGCCGCTGCTGCGCGTCCGCGACGACATGAAGTCACTCATGGCCGCGCAGGGCCACGTGTCGCTCGAGAACTTTATGGAGTTTCAGTTCTACGGGCCCGTGGCGATCGGCTCGCCGCCGCAGGAGATCCTCGTGTGCTTTGACACGGGCTCGTCTGACCTCTGGGTGCCCGGCACGAGCTGCAAGGAGTGCGCGGGCGGCGACCGCTTCGACCGCGCGGCCTCCTCGACGTTCCGCGGCGCGCGCAAGGGCCAGTTCTCGGTGCAGTACGGCAGCGGCACGGTCGGCGGCGAGTACGGGCTCGAGCGCGTCACGCTCGCGCAGTTTGAGGTCGCGAACGCGAGCGTGGGCGTCGTGGACGTGGAAGAGGAGTCGATGGCCAAGATGAAGGCCGACGGGCTGCTCGGGCTCGCGTTCGACGGGCTCTCGACGTTCTCGCACCCGCCGCTGTTCTTCCAGCTGCTCCAGCAGAACCCGCAGCTCGAGCCCGTGTTTGCGTTCTTTTTGAGCTACGAGCCCAACACGGCCGGCTCGGAGCTCCACATCGGCGGCTACGACGAGGCGTACATGAAGGAGATCGACGCCGAGTGGCAGTACACGGACGTGCTGCCGCAGTACGGACTCTGGACGTTCTGGAACGTGGAGATGCACTCGGTGCAGATCGGTGCCGACGACGCGGACATTTGCCCCGGTGGCTGCGTGGGCTTTGTGGACTCGGGCACGTCGCTGCTGGGCATCCCGAGCAACCTGTACCTGGACTTTTTGTTCGAGGTCTCGCAGTTTGCGCAGCCCGCGGGCTGCTACTGCGGCTTCACCGAGTACGGCTTCCAGTGCTTTCTGTGCAAGCCGAGCGACTTTCCGCCGCTGCGCATCGGCCTCGGCAAGCAGCACTTTTACGTGCTCGAGGGCGAGGACTACACGCTCTGCGTCGGGCTCACGTGCATTTTGCTCGTGCAGCCGAGCGGCCAGGACACGTGGGTGCTCGGCGACGTGTTTATGAAGAAGTTCTACTCGCTCTACAACGTGCGCGACAAGCAGGTGGCGTTTGCGTGCCCGCGCAAGTCGGATCTCTGCGGCAAGGAGAGCGAGGAGCGCGCGGCCACGGCCTGGCAGCGCCAGGGCCAGGCTTTCGGCCAGGACACACAGCTGGACCTGTACGACATGGACTCGCACGCCGTGCTCGTGCTCTTCGTCTCGGGGCTCTCGCTCGTCGGCGCCGCGTTCATCGTCGGCTCGTTCTGGCACTACCCGCAGCTCCACGGCAGCCGCGCGCTCGCGCTGCTTTTTGCGCTCTCGGTCTGCACGTTCGCGTACAACCTCCAGGTCTGGATCGCCGGCATCACGCGCGACGTGCACGACCCGAACTCGAGCTTTTGCGCGATCCTCACGGCGCTCCAGCAGTTTGCCGGCACCGCCATGCTCATGTTCAGCGGCTGCCTCGCGGTCGAGCTGCTGCGCGCCGTGCGCGCGTTCCGCTCGAGCCACGCGGACTACTCGCGCGCGTACCACTTTGTCGCGTGGGCCTCGGCCGGCGCCGCCACGGTGCTCGCGCTCTCGAGCCACGTGATCGGCTTTGTGCCTGTGGGCGCGCTGGGCCCGTGCCGTGTGTGCTATGCCGCGGGCCACTCGCCCGAGTGGGCGCGCATGCTGCTGTTTTACCTGCCGGCCACGCTGCTGCTCGTGCTCGCCGGCACGGGCGTCCACTTGGCGATCCGCACGCGCGAAGAGCGCGCGTCGCTGGGCTTCCAGAGCGAGAGCGACCGCCGGCTCACGCAGCTGCTGGCCGCGCTGGCCGTCGTGATGCTCGCGTCGTACGCGCTGCCGACGCTGCTGGGCTACCTCACGGCCTTCCAGGTGCTCAAGGCCTCGTCTTTCTGGGTCTACGCGAGCGAGATCTGCTTTTACTCGCAGGGCCTGCTTAACTGCGTGGTCTGGGCCTTCAGCCCGGCGCTGCGCGGCGCCTACTTTGCCGGCGCGAACGCGCAGCCGCGCGAGAGCGAGCGCCTCGTGGCGCGACCGTGAGCCTTTACTGCCACCTAGGACAAGGTAGTTGAAAGAACTGCGCTCTTGTTTTTCAGTTTTGGAGAGCCCTCCTAACATCCAAGAGTGGCCCGCACTACTACTGCTCATACCATCTCCACCATACCTCCACATGCAATAAAAGCTTTCTTTCTCTTCCCGTCACTCGGTCTTGAGCGAGCCGATGGCGCCGTAGAACTCCCAGAAGTCGTCGTCCAGCAGCTCGAGGTTGCCGGCGTCCTCCATGAGTCCGCCCGCGAGCTGGCAGAACAGGTTGTCCTCGACCACGTAGTCGATGTGGTCGCCGTGGCGCACGGCCAGGTGGCCGCAGCCCGGGCGGTGCGGGTCCTGCGGCGCGCACTTGGTGGCCGCACGTCGGGGCGGCGCCCGATGCGGCTTGGCGCCGGCGTGGGCGCCGCCACAGTCGCCTGAGAGGCTCTTGACGCTGTCGACGCACACGAGGTGGTTCTTGACCACAAAGTCGCGGTGGTCGCCGTGCTGGATCGCCAGGTGCCCGCACGCCGTGTGCGCCGCGTAGTCGTCCAGCTTGGCCGTGGCCACGACCGGGCACGGCGAGTTGAGCGACGTGGACGAGAGCTGCGCCGTCATCGCGTCGGTCGGAGAGCGAGCGGGCGTTGTCGGTGGCGACGGCGGCGGCAGCGGCGTCGGCACCAAGTGCGTCGGGAAGGGGCCGAACGAGGAGACGCTGGGCGGCACATCGTCGTGCGGGTCGCGGCCGCCCGACGAGTAGCACGGGATGCGGCCGCCGGCGTGCGGATGTGGGTACGAGGCCACGATGCCCATGGACTGGTGGAAGCTGTCGTGGACGTGCGCGTGCGCGTGGGCCGTCGCAAAGGCCTCGGCGATGCTCTGCAGGTGCTCCGGGCAGCACCCGGCCGCGGGCGCCGACGACGGACCCAGCAGCGCGTCCAGCTCCTCCATCGAGAAACACTCGGGCGACGTGTGGATGTGGTCCTCCGTGCACGTGAGCTCAAAGTGGAACTCCTTCCCGGGCCCGTGCACGTGGTCCGTCGGCGAAATGGGCGCAACGCGCATCGCGGCCGCCGTGGCCGTCGCGACAGGTCGGCGCGACTTGGTCGGCTCGGCGGCGTCGTCGGTCGCGGTCGTGCTGCTTTCCTCGTCGCCGTCCTGCGTGGTTTCGTCGTCGTCGTCTTCGCGCTCCTGTTCCATCTCCATCTGGCACTGCTCACAGTCCTCGTGGCCTGTCACGACAAGGCGCGTGGCCCGTGGGGTCGCCACTAGACGCCGCTTCATCGTCGGCTTCTTGGCGGCGCCCGAGGCACGCGCCGCGCCGCCGGCTTCCTCGTCGTGCGAGCGCTCGTGCTTGTGGAGATCGAAGCGCCGCGCGAAGCGGCGGTCGCAGCCCGGGAACTCACACGCGAACGGCTTGCTGCCGCTGTGCGTGCGCTCGTGGCTCAGCAGGTCCGAGCGGCGCGCGAAGCGCTTGTCGCAGCCGCTGTGCTTGCACGCGTACGGCTTCTCGCCCGTGTGGACGCGCAAGTGCACCTCCATGTCGGCCTTGCGCAGGAACGAGCGGTCGCAGTGCGGGCAGCGGAACTGCTTGTCGCCGCTGTGGATGTTCTGGTGGCGCTTGAGGTTGCCCTTGAGCGGGAACTGGCGCCCGCAGCCCGGGAAGCGGCAGAGGTACACGACGCTCGCGGCGCTCTCGCCGCTCGTGACCTCAATGG
This sequence comes from Pythium folliculosum, assembly GCA_023336295.1. Lineage (NCBI taxonomy): Eukaryota > Oomycota > Peronosporomycetes > Pythiales > Pythiaceae > Pythium > Pythium folliculosum. The sequence goes on from JAADWV010000134.1 coordinate 22,230, forward strand.
GCGCCGCGAGGTCCGCCGCGGGGTCCCACGCGGCCGCCGCGGCGCTCGCGCTGGTGTCGCTCGCGTCGCTCATAAGCCAGGTGGGGAAGGTCGGGGTGATCGTCGACGTGGGTGGGCAGGTAGGTACCTGGCTAGTCGCACTTGCCGTGCGTCCGAGCTAGATGCCTGGGCAACGCGGGGGAAGATGGTGAGTGAGACGAAGACGCTTCCGCCGACGCGCCGCTCTCCTCACGCGCCACTCGGGTCAACCGCGTGTGTGGCCCGTCCGCCAGTCGCCACGACTCGTGTTGTGTGCGTTGTGGCGTCGGCCACCAGCCCACGCTGTACGCTCAGGCCTCTGGGGCAGCGAGCCGCCGTCGGATAAATGGGAACTGAGACGCTCTCGCGAAAAGCTGCTGCCACCGACCAGTCACAGCTGTTGGTGACAGCATCAGACTCAGGTTCATCATTTCTGAGACCAACTGGATATATTTTCAAAACAAGGTGAGATGGTCGGTCACCCAAAGGCACTGTTTTTCACCACACGCCCATGCACGTGGTGGACGTTGACAGGTTCTTGGCGGCGCTTGAGCGGCACTGGAACGCGCGAGCGAACGCTTCGCTGTTCCTGGCCACGCCGTTCACGCGCCAGCGCGCGGGCGCGTGCGGCTCGCGCGTAAGCAATTGCTGCCGCTGCGCCGCGTCGCGCGTGCGCGTGCACCACATCTGAGCGAACGCCACGAAGAAGAGCCGCTCGTCACTGCCACCGTCAGCCACACCACCGCGCGAGCGTCGAAACGCGGCCAGCGCCAGGCCCACGCCGCCATTATCGGCGATGTTCTCGCTGAGCGTCGCGTTGCCGTCCGCATAACCCAGCATGTCGCCGTTCTCGCCGACCACCTCGAACGCGCTGTACTGTGATCGCAGGCACTGCGCGCGCGCCTCAAACTGCGCGGCGGTCGCGCGCGTCCACCATTCGCGCAGCGTGCCGTCGCCGTCGTATTTGCGGCCGTTGTTGTCAAAGCCGTGCGTGAGCTCGTGCCCGATAACCGCGCCGAGCGCACCAAAGTTCTGCGCCGCGTGCGCGCCGGAGTCGTAGAAGGGTGGCTGCAAGATTGCCGCGGGCAAGACCATTTTGTTCTGTGTGGCCGAGTAAAACGCATTGACTTCGGCGGGCGAGATGGGCCATTCCGTGCGGTCCACGGCCTGCGCCAGCTTCTGCAGTGTCACATTGAAGGCCGTGGTGGTGAGCGCCACCACGTTGCCCATGTAGTCGTCGCGCGAGGGCTCTGAAAGGTACTGGCGTCTTGCGGTTGTGCTCTGGCCGACGAGGTTGACCACGCGCTCCAGTTTGTTCTGCGCACGCGCCCGCGTAGTTTCGTCGAGCCAGTCAAGCGACGCGAGCCGCTCGCGCAGGGCCCCTTCGATCGCCGCGACCATCGCCTCGACCTGCTCCAGGCGCTGTCGATCCAGCATCTTGGACGCGTAGTGCGCGCCGACCACGTCCGGTAAGGACGTCATCAGCGCTCGTGTGCACACGCGCGAGCGCGGAGCTCGACTGGTGAGTCCGCTTAGCTTTTCACCAAACAGCTCGAAGCGCGCCGCCTGGAATGGCTCGCCTAGGTACGCTGCGTAGTAGTGGACGTACAGGAACGCCAAGTACAAGCGCAAGTCGCTCAGCTTCGAGTTCGCAAGCAGCGTTTCGGCCGCCTCGAAGTACGCGAGCGAGCGCAGAACAATCTTGTCGTCAGCGGTCAGCGCCGAGCGCTGCAGCAGCCCCAGGCTGTCGCCCAATACACCAAATGCCAGCGGGTACGCGGTTGCGGCCTCGCGGTACGGCAATGGATGGTACGACGCCGTCAGGTCCCGCGCCTGCTCATGCGGCGGCGTGATCGCCGCGACTTGCTTCTCCATCGCGACAACCGCGTTTTCCGCTTGGTCCGCGTCGCTGCCATTACCCGCCACGATGCCCGCGAGCCGAAGGAGCGTTCGAATGTACTGGCGGTAGGCGGCTTCCACGCCTCCAAAGGTTGCGTTGTCGAGATAGTACGACGCGGCCGGCAACACGAGGTCGCCGTTGCTGGCGTAGAGAACGTTTTTCGTGGCGTCACGCGCGTCGGCACCAACATTGATGGACACGAGCATGTCGGGACCGGCGACGCCAACGGCTGCGGCCACGCGCATCAGCTCTCGCGTGGTCGCCGCCTCAGCGATCAGTGTCAACTGGGGTTGCAGCGGCTTGTTCCCTAGCGCCGTGAGTTCGTCGGTCGCCATGCACGCGTCCCAGAACGCGCCCACGAGCGGCGGGTGCTGCTCCGCGATCTCCTGGAGCACGCGCTCGCTTCGGTCGCTCACGGCGTTGAACGAGCGCGCGTACGACGCGCGGTCGCTGGGCACCGTCGTGTTGGCCAGCCACGCGCCGCACGCGTACTGGTACAAGTCCTCACGAGGGTCGACACGCGTGTCCATCAGCCCCGCGACGTCCGGTGGGAACGCCGCCGCTCTCGTAAGTGTTGCTGCCACCACGGCAACGAGCCACGTTGTCAGTCTGGTCGTCTTCATGGAAGTTTGGAAATGAGAAGCCGTCGTTGTGGGAGGGTCGTTTGTTGTTCAGGAGACACGCGGTTCCTGTCCCAGGCAGAGAACGCCAAAGCAAGCATGCGAACACAACGAGTAAGTACTAAACAAAACCTCTGTGGTGGATTGAACTTAACAATGTCACGCATGGAAGGCCCTCCACTCGAGCTCTCTCTCTCTCTCTCTCCAAAACTGCGCAGCGCGAGATTCTGATCTCTCGCCCGCTTTGCCGTGCCATGCCGCTTACCAGAGCTGGCACTTCTTCGACGGGTTCATCGGCGTGTCGACGGCGCAGCCGAACGTCTTGCCGAAGTGGTCGCTGTTGATGGCGACGCCCTTGGCGCGCCACTCGCCCGGCGAGTGCGGGTCCGTGCGGATGAGGCTGGCGATCGCGGCGTCGCGGTCGAGGCTGCACCAGGTCTGCGCGAACGACAGGAAGAGCGTCTGGTTGGCCTCCAACTCGGTCACCGACGCGTCCATCTTGGCGGTCTTGGCGTACTCGTGGTACGCGTCCCACGAGAGGCTGAAGCCGCCGTTGTCGGCAATGTTCTCGGTGATCGTGGTGACGCCGTTCATGGTGATGAACGGCTTGCCGCTCTCGGCCGACGTGACGTTGAACGTCGAGTACTGCTGCTGCATGCACTTGGCGCGGTCGTCGAACGCCTTGGAGGTCTGCGCCGTCCACCAGTTGCGGCGCGTTCCGTCGCCGTCGTACGTGCGGCCCTTGGAGTCGAAGCCGTGCGTGAGCTCGTGGCCGATGACGGCACCGATCGAGCCAAAGTTCTGCGCCGGGTGGGCCTTGCCGCTGAAGAACGGCTCCTGGAGGATCGCGGCCGGGAACACCATCTTGTTCTCGAGCGGCGAGTAGTAGGCGTTGACCTCGGCGGGCGAGATAGACCAGAGGTCGCGGTTCACCGGGTTGCCGAGCTTGCCGACCTTGTTGGTGTAGTCGTTCTCGAGGATCGTCTGGATGTTGTTGTAGAACGCGTCGCGCGCGAGCGAGAACGGGTAGTTCTGCTTGACGGTCGACTGGCCGATGAGGTTGGCGACCTTGCCGAGCTTGCCCGCGGCCTCGAGGCGCGTCGGGTTGTCGAGCCAGTCGAGCTTGGCGATGTGGTCGGCCATGGCGTTGTTGATGAGCTTGGACATGAGCTTGGCGTTGTCCTCGCGCTCCTTGTCGAACATCTTCATGAAGTAGTACTTGCCGATGAGGTCCGGGAAGAGCTGCTTGACGCGGTACACGCAGATGCTGTCGCGGGGCGACGGCACGGCCTGGCCGTTGAGCTCCTTGGCGAAGAACGCAAAGTACGCGTCGTAGAACGACTGGCTCAGGTAGCGCACGCGGTCGTTCACGAGCTGGAAGGCGATGTACGTCTTGAGGTCGGCGATCGAGATCGAGGCGTACAGCTTCTCGAGCAGCTCCGGGTAGTCAAGGTAGTAGAAGATGACCTTGGAGTCCGAGGTGAGCTTGCTCTTCTCGAGGATGCCCGCGCCCGTGAAGTAGGCGCCGATGGACAGCGGCCACTTCTTCATGGCGTCGCCGATGGAGACCGGGTTGTAGTAGGCGTCGTCGCCCGTTTGGTCCTTGACCTCGGCCAAGACGTCAAAGAGCATGGACTCGATCTTGATGACCGTGTCCTCGTAGTACGTCGGGCCGACCGCGCCAGCGCCGCCCTGCTGGTTGCCCTGCTGGCCGCTCGTGTTCGGGTTGAAGCCCGCGAGCGTCATGACCTTGGTGATGTACTTGCGGTAGCCGGCCTCGTGGGTCTTCCACCAGTCGCCCTCGCGGTCGTAGTAGCTCAGGTCGGGCAGCGTGAGGTCGGCGTTGCCGACGTACATGATGTTGTTCTTGGCGTCCTTGTAGTCGCCGGCAATGTCAAAGTCAATACCAAACTTCTTGGTGTTCGTGCGGGCGAGCTCACCGGCGGCCTTGAGGAGCTCGTTGCGGTTCGTGGCCTTGGCGATCTTGTTGAACTGGGGCGTGAACACCTTGGCGCCGAGCGAGTTGAGCGTCGGCAGATCGCGGCACGAGTCCCAGAACTCGCCGATGAGCGGCCAGTCCTGGTCCACGATGTCCTGGATCACGACCTCGTTGCGGTCCGCGACGACGCCGAATGACGTGTCCTTGGAGAGGTCGTTCGGGCCGAGCGGGTTGGCCTTGATCCAGCTGCCGCAGGCGTACTTGTAGAAGTCGTCGCACGGGCTGACCGTGTTGTCGATGAGCGCGGCGACGCTGGCCGGGATCGCGGCCTGGGCCGGCGCGGCGGCGAGCGCGGCGAGCGCGATGGTGGCGCTGACAAAGACCTTCATGGCTGAGCGAGGAGCGTGGGTCGGTGGGCTTCTTTAGATCGCTTGAGGGGGAGCAAGCGAAATGTGGAGTGAGCGATCGGACGGGGTCCGGCGAAGCGCGAGGAAGGCGGCGGCTGCCAGGAGAGCGCTGCGGAGCCCCTCGTGCCTGACTGAGCGCGGAGGGAGGGAGCGAGGGGGATGGTATCAGTCACAGACAGCACGCGAGCAGCGCTCGAGGCTGGAGAAAAACGGAAGCGTCCGCCCAGGCCTTGCACCGCGCGGAGCCCACTCTTGCGGTCCATCTGGTGGTCTGTTCTGTGCGAGGATCCGCAGCTCCACGCCGTGCGAGTCAAGGCCGTCGGCCTGTGAGTGTGAGCAATGCACCCAAGATCGCCAGCTGCTGGGCGCCGCGAGTCACGACGGAGAACAGTCTGCGTTGATGGGGTCTGCCCACAGTTGACCTTACGGTGCACGACGCGACGACCGAACCCGCGGCCGTCAACGAAGAGGGGGAGCGGCTCCCCGCCTCATCACGCCACCAATGTTCTCCCTAGCAGCCACTCCCAGCAGCCTTCTGTGCCCCTCGCCCCCTCCTGTATGTGATCCAGCGCAGGTGTAGCCTTGTCCGTCGATCCCAACCGAGAGCCCACAGCGACACCGGCGTGGCCTATTGGGCAAATGCGCCCCTTTGGTAATGAAGCGGCCGCCTTCCTCCTCGCCCTGATGTGTTGGATGCGCTTACAGTGGCGTCCTCCCAAACTGCGGACTCGAGAAGAACGAAGGAACGAGTGGGCCCGGCTGTCAGTCACCCACCAGCTCGCCAGATGCTTTGTTCGTCCACGTGGTCGCGCCCACTATTACATCAAACATAGTAGATTGACGCCGACTCGTTGCGATATTAGAGAGCGTTAGAGATACCGTACTGATATAACAAACTAGATGCTGACTGCCCTGACAGATTATGGTCTCCGTTGTGCATAGCCGGCGCAGTTATGGCCCGGCTCTGGCGAAGAGCACTTTGACAAGCCACACGGTTTTGTGTCAGCACGAGAATGGAATGAGCGCCGGCCGGTCACGACGGGGTTCTGAGAACGGCACGGAGACAGGACGTAACTCTCCAGGTGGGGGCGTGAGTAACGCTTCCGCGGATCTGCGCGTGTGGACGAGCGCACTTGCTTTGTGGGTGAGAAGGCTCCCAACTATGGAGGCAACCTACTGTGCGAGCATTCCATCATGGAATGCTCGCATGCATGGCGGCAGTGCATGGCGGCGGGGGAAGGTGACTCTCCTCGGTGGCCTGAGAAGAACGTACTGTAGGCGAACGAAACTCTCTTTCCACGATGAGACCCTCACGAAGGACGTGATGTCGACGCTGATGCAGGAGTCCGGCTTGCGAAAGCACACTGGTCCGGTGTACTGTACACAACTCCAGTCACTGGAGTCCTTCGCGTGAGCAGAGACGAGAACACGGTGTTTCAGCAGCCTGCAGATCCTGCGTGTGAACTTATTGAGAACCCAGGAGAAGCGAGGTGGTCTCACCCATTCTCAGATGCTTGGGACCAGTCGGGACGAACCATAAGCCGAGATCGTTGACACGCGGTGATCTTGGAGTGCCACACGCGTCACCGTGTCTCGCTTGCCAGACCATGCCTTCCACCACCAACTCAGTATCAATCCAGCTACAACTATCCACAAGTAGCAGCACTCCCCACGTACAGTGCAATCTCTCGTGGGAATCAGTGCGAGCATGTACAGTAGAGCGCACTCGACGCGAAAAATGCATTCTTCGTCGTTCTACCGTACTCGTCACGAAAGGTTTGTAGACAGACTGGGTGGGTACAGCACTCTATCCCTGCCTATTGCTGCTCCGTCATCGACAACCGAGGCGTGGTGTTCTCGTCGATCGACAAGCGAGAGAGACTCGGTCGCGACGACGTCTCCTCTTCGTGGTCGGGCATGACGAGCTGGATCTGTTGCACGAGCAAGTCTTCCGACAACGCGTCCCTACCCGAGTGCGACACGAGCGCCGCCTGATCGCTGCTTGACGCGGCGCCTAGCTCATTCCGCACGCGCTGGAGCCACGTCGCGGCCTTCTGGTACGATGGATTCAACGAGTACGCCTCTTCGAAGTGAGACGCTGCCAACGTGAGCTGCTTCTTCGAGTAGTGGCAGAGCCCCATGTTGTGGCTCGTGACATGGTGCTTGCCCATTTCGTGGGTCGAAAGCGAGTAGAAGGCGAGCGCCGAGTCGTAGTCGTGGATCCCGTAGAAAAGGCGACCAATCTCGAACGCGATATCCTTTTCTTTGTCCAGCGCATAGTAGTTTCTCCAGATTTGAGGGATCCCCATGCGCACGTCGCGCTTCAGCTTAGGAGCGCAAGTTGGCGAATGGTCCAGCAGCACGTCACGGAACTTGTAGAATGTATCGGGATCCCAGCAGCTTAGCTTGAGTAGCGACAACACAGCCTTGAGCGACGGTGCCTTCGTGTCTTCTTTGAGCGCCTTCTGCATGACGAAGAAGTCATTCGGTCCGAACGTCACGATCTCGTCGTCGAACGCCTGCGTGAGTTGTGGGAACATGCGGCTGCGCTCCTCGCAGACACGGTCGAGCCCTTCACCGTACAGATCCGTCATAGGCATGGGCGTCGCGTCTGTAGTTGCTGGCAGCACAAAAAGCGACACTTTCAGACTGGCTTCCTCTTGTGGACTGTGAACGGCAAACCCGCCGCGGCTTGCGAAGTAGACGCCGATGGCGTGATAGTTCACCATGACGGAGAAACTGCCGTGGACTGCGATGTGAGGATCGCTGACCCCGCGGAAGTGGTCAGGGTTGTTATTCCCTTTGTCGCCTGAGAGGATCACGAGGCGGTTGTCAACAGCCAGCTGACTGAGGCGGTCGATCGCTGATAGTGCACCGACAGGAACGAGAATGGTCGCGCCCGACGACTGCGGGTCGTAAAACTCGTGGTACCACTTGAGGATGTTGTTCAAGTGGGGCTTGTCGTCGCCGTAATAGTTCGAATCGATGGGCTCGTACTTGTACACATTCGAGAGGCGCTTGATGATCTCAGGGTCCAGCGGGTCTGGCTCCTCAGCGCGCTTGGAGCCGACGCTGATCAGCCCCTCCTTCAGGAAACCGTCGTCGACTTGGAACAGATCGTGGTACAGTGTGTCGAAGAGGTAATTCGCGATGATTCCGACAGGATTCTTGCACGACCCGGGGCGGATGACGTGTTGCGAGTTGAAGAGCCGCAGTTCCGTGTCTTTGGTGGCGTCGAAGATCGCGAAATCCACGATGCCACGCGAGACGAACGGTGCGAGCGCCGGGTGCGTCTTCCAAAAGTTGAAGTTCTGCTCCGTGAAGTCGGTCATGATGTAGCGCAGGTTGTCCAGGGGAAAGTCAAGCGCTGCCTCGGCTTCAGCGAGTGCTTTGAGAAAGTAAAAGCTGAACTTGCCCGAGCCGGTGCCCAGCTCGACAATGTAGAACGGCTCATTCGCGTCCAGCTACGACAAGCACTAGGGTTAGTCACCTGGTTCTCTAGGCGCGACTGTAGGGCTATTCTCACGTACCGGAGACGCAGCATTCGGCCGCCCGGCGTCGCGCATGAACGCGCGCAGCACGTTGCTGTACTTCTTCGCGATGAACGTGTTGGACGTGATAAAGTGGGGCACGATGCCCTGCGCCCACGACTCGACCCCTTGGCGGTCGTAGAACGACATCATCAGCTTCCACAGGTGGCTCTTGGAGAATGGCGTGTAGTCTTCGAGCTCGCAGCGCGGCGCGTCGGCGCTGGCCACGACGTCGTGCGCGCGCACTTCGTCTTCTTTGCGCTGCTGCGGCCAGCTCGCCGTGGCGCCAGCGTCTCCTCCGACGGCAGAAGCAGCGGCGAGCGACGCCAGCGACGGCGGCGCCGGCGGTTGAAGCCCGACGTCCACGGCGGCGCCCGCGCCCGCGCCCGCGCCGACCGTCTTGCCCACCAGCTGCGCCGATGGCGGCGCGAGCTGCGCGGTGCTGGTCGGGTGAACCGCGCCGGCGTTTGGCGTTGCGTCTTCCGGAGGGACCGTCATGTGGACCGAGAAGGAGGAGGAGGAGATGGAGGAGAAGGCAAAGGAGATGGAGGAGGGACGGACGGGCGTCGCCTGGCGTTACGGGCGATGCGGCGGGATGGCGACTGCGAGGCGTAGCGGCGGCAGGCGTTGCGAGGGAGATTGGGGGCGTGGCTCTTCAGCGTGGTGGAAAGAACCGATGGTACCGTGGGCAAAGATCTCATAGGAGACCCTGGTTGATAGACTAGTTCTAACCGTTAAGAACATATGACCTACACTCCGTGTTTCCGGAAGCAACTTCAAAGCGCCACTTTGCCCGCCACAACTTTTTTCGCCGCCAAGGGAAACGCGCGACGGCAACCACCAGTGTGCGGGGGGCAATGGCGGCGCGTGAGCGACGTACGAGCGCAGGAGAACTAACTGCGTCAGTGGCGCGGTGTGGGATGTGCAGACACAGGCAGGCGCGCGCCGATGACCAAGCAGCAGACCGAGACGGCAACCGGCGACAAGAACGGCCACGCGCGACCGATGGAGCGAGCCGACGAGAGCGAGTTCGTGGCGCAGTGCCGCGAGCGCGCGCGCGAGCTGAGCGAACGCAAGGCGGACCAGGAGCAGCGTCTTGGCGCGCTGATCGAGGGTGAGTATGACGATTTACGTCGCTGTTGCTCAAGTGCTGGTTCGTTATCAGTTGCTAACTAACCCCGCCTACCGGCCTTCCACAATGTACACGCGAACAGGGTCATTCGGCCAACTCGAGCACATCTTCAACGCGCTACTACAGGCCGCGCAAGACTCCCAAGCAGCCACCCAAGCACAGTTTGCAGAGGCCGCGACCATGCTCGATGAAAACCTGGCCCGTCATGAGCAGGTAGGAAGGATCGTTGATTCCGTGCGCTGGAGCGTCGTAGCGGCCCTCTGATCCCTCCCGTTTCTCCTTCCTTTCGCAGGTCGAGACGAAGCTACGCGCCATCATGGCGATCCTCACGGGCAACTCCAGCCAGCAGTGAGCACACGCGACCTTCGTGCAACAATCCGTAATAAACCTCGTCCATCCTGCATAAAACCTTGTGTCGGTCTGATGGATGCGGTCATCAGCAACAACTGCGCACGGCAACAGCAACAAGGGCCTTTGCTACGCGCAATGGCGGCGAGAGCCAAAGGAGTCGCGGCGATGCTGCGCAACGTGGGCGCCGTGTCCACGACGAGCGACCCGCAGGTGTCTGCGCATCTCGAAAACGATTTCAAGGAGTTTAGCCAGTGGAAGAATAGTCCCGAACTCAACCGCCGATCGAAGTTGATGCGACTGCGAGTGACTCTCGATCATCTTCTCACACGCGTACGGAACAAGCGCTTCCGCGCTATGTGTCGAAGGACCATCGAATGGACACAAGTCACTGACGTTGATTTGTATCCGTGTAGCTGCTCGGTGCGCGCGACTATGCTGGAGCAGCACAGGTCTTATCGGTCATGTACCATCGATTCACGCTCATTCCAGCGCGCTGCGTGCAGGTTCGAACTCCTGCACTGCGTAGTTATGTTTGAAGTGGGTATTGTGTCTGAGGAATGCGTCTATGCGTTTGTGTTGATTAGTCGAGCTTGGAAGTTCTTCGGCGCCACCCGCAGCACCACAAGGAGGAGCTTATGCAGTTCTACCAGACTGCCCTACGTAACGGCCGATTGGACGTGCGTATACTCGTCGTCTTGGTGATTCCCATTCCTTTCATCGCTCACTTTCTATGGTTGATGGCAGCAAGTCATGGTGTTCAAGGAGATGCTGATGCTTCACATTGTGTCGGGGGACTACTATGAAGCGTATCACTTGTTCAAGGACGAAATGCAGGAGGTGCGATCGACCGCGTGGCGATGGTTTGTGTCGTGACCTGAGTTGCTTACTGTGCTATGATGCCCATAGCTGGATGTGCATCACGACCCGCACTTGCAAGGGACATTTGGGATGGTTTGCTACTGGTTGCTCTTCATCGAATCGGAGGAATTGCGCGCCAGATTTTCTGATAACCGCGACGTCGACAACGCCGACGACGATGGGGATGAAGGCGGCGACTGGAACCCCTTCACGAGAGCTCAACGGATTGGACAAGAACGGACACACATGGCTTCTTCGGCAATCGAGCTCCTCGAAAGCCGTTACAGGTACAAAACGCCCATTGGCGTCCACATTCTGTATCAAGAAGCTGCCACTGCACTGCGTCGCGCCATCGCTGTCAGCCCCCAATCGGCCGTGTTCCTTGAGTTCTACGTGCAGTTACTGACACTTATCGGCGACACCACCCGAGCCTGCGATCTGCTCGAGCACTTCTACTATCAGAACAACACCGATCCTCATGCTGCACGTTTGGTATGGACGGTCAACTTCGCATTTGTTTGCGGTCTTTATGTCGTCTGACGCAATCTCGTCAGCTTGCCAATTACCTAGAAGCTCATTTCCCCGACTCGCCAGAAGCACGTGTGGATATCTACTCCAGGTAACGTAGTGCGCATTCATTCCTCGTACACTGATAGCTCACCTATTGGGGTATCACTTCTACTAGGTGGATGCAAAGGGACCCATCGAGCTCGGAAGCACTGATGAAGCTCGAAGAGCTGTCTAATATCGGACTTCTATCACGTGGTCGGTTGCTCGCATTGCTGGCGAGTGCACTTGATGTGCTGGGTGGAGACGTCCATCTCTCGCACGGCGCTGGTGCAGCTGTTCAACTGTGGAGATCGATGTGTGCTTGCGTTGAATACGTGGTGAACAAACCTGATCGTGCAAGTGCAGATGATGCGACGGAAGCTCTTGCGGAAATTCGGATCTCAAGAACTTGGTGGATCAACTCCTTCTTTTCGCGCCCTGCCACACCAGACCAAGCTTTTGCATGCATCTCCAGAAGCAATGCGCTTGGTGAAGCCATCGTTCTGAAAGCTATTGTCGGATATAAGCTTTTCGAAAAAGATGGACTGGTGATCGGGCGTGCGATTCAAACCCTCAGTCTAACCAATCCGAGCGCACTCAACTCAGTTAACTTGAAGGCTTTTCGACGGTTGGTTACTTCGATCAACTCCACTCGCTATTCGCGCTTGCTCACACTCATCAATGACTGTAGGGTGTTTCCTTCCGACGTTGCAGGCAAGTTGTTCATTTCCGTATCGGAAGCTACAACAGCCAAGATCACGGACAAGCAATCGCCACTGATGCACCCCAACGTATCAGTTCTCGGTCGGTCGCTGCTCGTGAAAGACACGACTCACGCTAATCGACCAAGCGTCCAAGTGACGCATATTGAGAACGAAGCTGCTATCGTTGATCAAGAACTCGTCCGTGCGCTGGAAGAAGCCGTCCGTGTCGAGCTTGGGGACGGTCAGGCTCATCATCGCCCAGGAAAGACGTCATTTGAGACCATGATGAGTGGTCTTCTCTCCACAAACGGCGAAACAACGGTTTCCGTTCCACTGTACGTTGAGCTTATCGAGGAGCTCCTTCACAAGCAGACGAAAATTTCGGCTCTTCATATGCAAGTTCAATTGAACAGTTACTTGCGCGATGCTGGCGCGACTGTCCCGTCATGGTTGGAGGTCCAAGAAGTGTTTCAATACTTCCAGGAGCGGAGAATCAGCAACGAGTTCCACTACGGGCATACGGGCCTTCTCCATCGGTATGAAGCGTTCCTCGTCCGATATTTGCGAAAGCGAGCCAAGTCAACACTGTATTGGATTGCGAGCATCTCGCCCACTGACGTCCACGATGCTCTCCAAGAGATGAGACTTCACGTGTCCAGGTCCCACGTTCACTTTCCAGAGTACGAGGAAACCGCCAAGTGGATGCAGATCAAAGCGTCGCGATTTCCCCGGCTTCGTCGCCGGCTTCTGCGCGATTATATGCTGGCGATGCGTTTCGTTGCGTATGAGAGTGATCATGTGGAGACAAGAGACCTCGTGTATGCTGCTATGCGTGTTGCCGCTCAGAACAACCACTCGGACCTACTTGCAGTCGAAGATCTACAACGGCAAGCCAACATTGTGCTCGTGAATCGCTATGCGTTTGTCGTCCGACGTATCAGACCGAGTTACCGGCAGTTTCTCGAGGAATATGTTCGCCTTGGACGCCTGTACAATCCCAACGAAGTGGTAGCCGTGCTCAAGCGCCGATTTATCCGAAAGAAGCCCGTAGCGCTGGGCGACGTGAAGGCCTTCCTCTCGCTGAAACGATGGGAGGCCGAGAATCCTGGCAGGTACCGTGAACTTATCGAAGACAAAGAAGTAGCCTCAGAACCGTGACCACAGCAGTGGAGGCTCTGCCAATTGTGTCAAATAGAAGAGTGTCGCGACGAAGAATTTCACAGCGTCTCGAGATGATCAAGCATGTGGACCGGATTGCCTTGCTCTCCTTCATTGACGACAACGACGTCCTCGAGGGAGATGAGCGGTTTGGTTTGGATTGTGGTATTCTTTTTTTTGCTTCTCGTGCTGCGATTTCTAGGCGTCGATTGGTACAACAACGCGAAAGGATCGTCCAGATCGCGAGCGTTGTGTGCTTACTTGGGCTGAACCGAGTTGGCGTCGCCTGTGATCTGCCACGCGATCATGCGGCGGTCGTTGCCGACGCTGAAGAATGTGTTGAGCGGGCCCGTGGTGATGCGGCGCACGGCGTCTTGGTGGCCGACGTTGGCACCGGCCACGAACGTCGTCTTGTATGCGAAGGTTGGCAGCTCCTTGACAGTGATCGCGCCATCCTGCCAAAGGGATCAACACAAGGAATTAGTTTCGGTCATCGCCAACCTGCCGTCAGCTATGGATCCAAACACGTACCGACGTGCCCACGAGGAGCAGCGCGACCTGCGCGACGTCCTGCGTGCCGCAGAGCGCCGTGACCTGCGCGTCCTGTGTCTCCTTGAACACTTGCTGGAACTGGCCGCCCATACTCCAGACGATGATCTCCGAGTCCAGGCCGCCGCTGATGAGGAAGGTCTCGCCATTGTTGACCCAGAACTCGAGGTCCATGACTGCGTCCGTGTGGCCATTGTCCTCGGCCGAGAGCACTTTGACGCACTGGTAGGTGGACAGGTCCCACAACCGGATCGTCGTGTCCACGGACGCCGACGCGAGGCTGGAAACATTCGCAAACAGGTGTCAGCACAACTGAGTCACACGTAACGCGCATCCAAAAAGAACAAGAAGTACAAAACCTACATGGGCGCCGCGCCGATGACAAACGTCTTGAGCCGCGTGATGCCGCGCACGTGGCCTTCCAGCGCGCCGCGGCACTTGAACGAGTTGGTCGCCGGGTCGAGCTGCCAGTAGCGCAGCACGCCGTCGGCGCTGCCGCTGAAGAGCGTCGCGTTGCCGGCCGAGTCGGTCGCGACCGCGAGCGACTGCACGTGCATCGAGTGCGCGAACGGCATGGCGTCGCTCATGCGGAACTCGTATGTCTGCGCCGGGTTCTCCAGGTTCCAGCCGCGGATCATGCCCACGTTGACCTTGGGCGCGTGCGGCGACGGGCCGTCAAAGCCCACGAACAAGAACGGGCCCTCGAGCACCATGGCGCCGACGCCCTGGGTGTTGTCGCCGCCCGCGCGCGCGCCGCCGCTGCCGCCGCCGCTCGAGCCGCTGCCGAACGCGCTGGCGCCCGAGGGCGCGGCCGCCGCCCCGGGCGTGGCCGGCAGCACCTGCAGCGTCGTGAGCTCGCGCCAGGACGCGCAGTCCCAGAGCTTGACGGTGGCGTCGCCCGAGCCCGTGAAGAGCTGCTGGTTCGCGGCCCACATGACCACGTCCTTGACGGGCCCGCTGTGGCCCTGCGTCTCGCCGATCTTCTTGACAAAGTGCGGGAACCGGCACGGGCGGCCGTTCTGCTGCTCGAAGTCGCACTTGCCGTCGATGAAGCGCCGGCAGATCTCGCCGCCGAGCCCGGGCGGACCGCCGCCGCCGCGTCCACCGCCGTAGCCGCCGCCGCGGCCGCCACCGCGCGGCCCGCGTCCGCGGCTGCGGCCGCCGAAGCCGCCGCCCCGCCGGTTGTTGTTGTTGTAGTTGTTGTTGTAGCTCATTGGCCGCCTGTGCGCGTGGAGAGCAAGGGGGAAGACGAGATCCGGAGGTAATGGGCGGGCGCTAGTGTCCGATGGGCCATAGAACTTGCCTGGGTTGACCAAAGGGCTTTCTAGAACCGTTCTTAACGGATAGGTCCGATACGAACCATCCAGCTTTCTGGTCGGACGGAGCGGTCGTGGTGGATCACTCCCACTATCATACTCCCTCGGCCCAGTGACAGGTGAGACTGTGCGAATCTTTTTGCGTGAAGCGACACGGTCGCGACGGTATCCGTTCGTATCCATCCGCCCCACGGACGACATGGCGCACGAGGACTACGAGGCGGCGCTGACCAAGGGCGCGTGCGGCTTCGGCATCTACTTCACGACCGCGGCCGACGGCGCCGCCGTCGTGGACCCCACGACGCCGTTCTACCGGCTCCCGGACGGCGCGCTCGCGCCGGGCGAGGCCAGCGGCGTGATCGCGCCGGGCGACCGCCTGCGCGCGATCAACGCCACAAGCGTCGAGGGCTGGCGCTTCGCCGACGTCGTGGACGAGCTGCGCCGCACGCCGCTGGGCACCGCGACGCTGCGGTTCGATCGCCGCGAGCCGCCGCCGCCACGAGAGCGCGGAGACGCGAGCGACGCGGCAGAAGCCACTGCCGACGACGACGACGGCGACGAGGCGCCGCCGCCGCTGGAGCCGGTTGAGGACGCGTCCTACGCAGATGCGGAGTCCAACACGGCCACGCCCAAGCGCGTGCGGTGGAAACTCTTCGACTGGCCGGCGAGCGCTTCGGCCGATGGAGAAGGTGTCCGCACCCACGCCATCGACAACACGAACAGCAGCAGCAGCACGGGCGCCGCCGCCGCGATGACCCGGTCGGCCGCGCTGGAGGAGCTGCTCGTGGACATGGAGGGCCGCCTGCGCGAGCTCGAGGACGCGGTCGAGCGCGAGAAGAAGTGCCGCTTCCTGGCTGAGAAGAAGAACATTCTGTACCGCAACGCGCTCAGCGCGCTCAGCGATGAGAACGCGCAGCTGCGCCACGCGCTGGCGGCCGAGACGCGAGAGCGCGAGGCGGCGCGGCGCTTCCAGCGGTGCGAGCTCGAGCTACGCATTTAACGGGCCCTGCACGTGTGCATTTTGTATTGTGTAGATGACGCGTGTGTGTATTTTTGCCGAATACGACTATTTCTTCCTGTCTCCTAGCCTCCAGCGAGCTCTGCGCCTTTCACAACTTCCGTTAGGCGGCCGACTGCGCTCGACACGAGACCCACCGTCCTCCTCGTCCTTCTCTATGGCGATTACCACGACAGTGATGACCAACGTCGTGGTGCCGGGCGCGCCGCTCGCGTGGCCAACGCCCGAATACGCGTGCGCGCTCGCGGCCTCGGACATCGACCTCTCGCTGCGCGACGACCTCTCGGCGAGCGTGCAGGACTACCTCATGCGCATTACGGACGAGCTCCAGCAGCTCGGCAAGTGGGCCGCCGCGTGCCAGAGCCGAGTGGTTCGCTGCGAGCAGCAGCAGCAGCAGCGCCCGCTCCGAGACGAGCAGCGCGACGCGGTGCAGCAGCTCGAGGCGCAGCACGCGCAGCAGGCCGGGGCGGCGCTGTTGCTAGCGCAGACTGAGACACAGCTGCTGCGCGGCGAGATGCAGCGCCTGGTCCAGGAGCTGGCGCAGCGTGCGGCTGCGCAGCTCGCGTACGGGCAGAACGCGGCTCGCATCGAGTGCGGCGAGCTCGTGGCCGACGCCGAGCGCAGGTTCGAGCGCGAGCTGCTCGCTGCCACGCAGCAAGCGCACGCCCACGTGGACAGCGCACGCGCTGACGCCGACGTCCGCTGGCAGAGTGCGGACGCGGCGCTGCGTGCAGCCACGCAACGCCTGGACTCGCAGCAGGCACAGCTCGCACAGATGAAGACACAACTCGCGGAGGCGCTGCCGGCCGTGGAGACAACGCTGCGGCGCCAGCAGCTTGAGCTCACGGCGCAGCAGCGACGCCTCGACCAGCTCGAGGCCGCGGTTGCGCTGCAGCTCGGCGAGCTGAGCGGCGCCACGCGCGAGTCGCTGGCGGGACTGCGCGACATGCAGACGCAGCTCGCCGCCAAGCTCCAGGTAGTGCGCAGCGAGATGCAGCAGCAACAGCGCACTGGCGACGGCGACGGGCCCTACCGCCAATTCAACGGCCAGCTCAAGAAGACGGAGGCGCGGGTACATCAGTCACCACGGGGCGACACGGCGGGAGATGTGGTCATGGCCGTCGGCGCAGCAGCGTTGTCCCACGATAACAGCAGTGGAGGCGCTGGAGACTGTTTCCTGTACGCCAAAGCGGCACTCGCTCCACGAAGCAGTAGCGGCGACGCGCCCCGAAAGGACGCAGCGTCTTCGCGGCAGGTGTTCCCGTCGCCGACGATGATGGCGATGTCGACGTCGGTGGTGCCGCTGCCGCTGAGGGCGACCGCGAAGTGCCCCACGCCAGGCAGGCCGGGCTCCCTGGAGGCGGCGCTGCGCATCCACGCGTCGACGCTCAGCCAGCCAGTTGGGAGAAAAGAGGATGAGGGCGCTATTGGGCTATCGCGGCCGCTGTCTGCGTCCACCGCGAGCAGTGTGTCGGCTCGCAAGGCGTCGCTGCGCGGCCACGACGTACAGCAGGCCACGCGGCCGCAGATACCTCGACGGGAAACTCACGTACAACGATAGCTCATGTAGGCGAGGCAGGCGGATGGTGGGCGGGCGGCCGAGCTGGTATTATTAACAAGAGATGACGTTGCAGAGCGTCTTCCAGCGCGGGGGTTCCACGTGGGTCTTCACGGCGCTGCTAGCGTACGTACCGAGGTCTTTGATCCAGAGCGCGAACTCCTCGAGGTGTCGCATGAGACGCTCGTTCACAGCGGCGTCCGGGCTGCAACAAGCAACACAAAGAAAGGAGTGTGAGGCCTCCACGATGGGCACTAGGAGGCTTGGTAACCCAGCCATGGTGGACGCACCTCACGACGTAGTCGATGAAGAAGATGTAGTCCCTACAACAGAGCGACAGTAAAATCACCACAGACCCATACATGTCAGTACCATATCCCCTTTTCGTAGCTCGCTCTGCTCTCGGCGCAGTCGACCTACGTACCAGTGGTGTGTCTGGGAGGAGAAGAGCCCGCCGGCCGTGGACGCCGGGCGGCTTTCAATCTTGATGATGGTCACGTTCCGCAGCGCAAAGGCCGAGACGATCTTGAACAGCGCCTGCGCCTCGTTGGGCACGGCCACGACGATGCTGCTCTTCATCTTGACCGTGCGCACGGCCGAGGAGGCCGGCGGCAGCAGCGCCGCGCACTCGCGGCGCGCGAGGATCGCGTACCGCGTCTCGTTGTTGAGCTCGTCGCCCACGCCCTTTTCGAGCACGTGCAGTCCGTGGGTCTCGGCGGCCTGCTCGCTCGCGATCGCCGCGACGTTCTTCTGGCCTTCGTGGCGCACCATGTGGCACGCGCCGGCGCTGTCCCACGTGGCCTGGCGGTCAATGTACATGCCGAACTTCTTCTCGAGGTCCGTGATGTACGCCTGGCAGTGGTCGAGGATGGCCGGGTGCGAGAGCAGGCAGTTGATGTCCTCGAGCTTGGCGCCCTCGACCGCGCACAGGCACAGCTCCTGCACGCACGCGATCTCGCCCACGATCTTGAGCTCGGACGCGATCAGGCGGTCGAGGATGCCGTGGAACGTGCCCGAGATCGAGTTCTCGATGGGCAGCACGCCGTACTCGATCTCGCCGCGCTCGAGCGCGTCGATCACGGTCGCGACCTGCGAGTACCCGACGGTCTCGTACTCGCTCGGCGTCAGCGCCTTGCTGCGCTTGAGCTCGTCGAACGCCGTGCGCGCGGCTACGTCCGAGAACGCGCCCTCTTTGCCCTGGAAGCCCACGAGCAGGAAATCCTGCTCCACCTTCTGCTTCTTGGTCGCGTGCTTGGGGGACGAGCCGGCCACCGATGGTGCCGTCGTCGTCGTGGCCGCCGCCGCAAAGTCAATGTCCAGCGGCACGTTGGCCGTCACAACCGGCGCTGCCGCCTCGCTCTTGCGCTTGGCCGCCGCGGCGCGCGCCGCGCCACTGGCGCCACCGCTATGGGCATTGGCGCCGCTGGCCTCGGAGGACGGGCGGCGCCCCGCGCCGGGCAGCCGCCGCGCGTTCGGGTGCAGCTCCGCGAGCTGCGCCTCCTTCTCGCGCCACGCACGGATGCAGTTGCGGTCCACGTTGAAGCGCCGCGCGACCGCGCGCAGCGACTCGTTCTTGGCGGCCTGGACGATCGCGAGTTTCTCCTCGACCGTGTAGCTGCGCTTCTTGTCGCGCTGCTTCTCGCTCAGCTCGCCCGCGGATGCGGACGCCGCGAGCGCATCCACCGCCGCCGTGGCAGGCGGCGCCAGCGCCGCGTTGGCAATCGGTGCCAGCGCCGCGTTGGCAATCGGTGCCATGGCCGCGGGGACGGCGGGGGCGCTGGTGCCATTGACCGCGGAGCCGTTGCTGACGGGCGTGGCCATGGTGTCTGCGCTGTTTGAATGTTGGTGAGAATTGCCAACCAAAAGCCAGTGCCCCATGGGGGAGGTGGCGCCATCCGATTTCTGGGTTACGAGGTAGCGTGGACCACATGCATCTCGGCTTAGAATCAGATCCTAAGACCCAGAGGCCACGTCTGAGTCCACTGTGTGGCTTCAAGATCTGATCGGATGTGGAAATGGCTTCAGTTGATGGCGAGTGTGGCACTTCCTGCGCTATTGAGATCGCCGCGCTCTGCTATAACACGCAGCCCCCGACGACGTCAACGACCGCAGAGATGACGACGGAGACGGCGCCGCCGCCGGCGATGGACCACCAGCAGACGCGGCTGCGCGCGTTCCTCGCGCACGAGCGGCCGCCGCCGGCCAAGCCGCCGACGCATGTGACCAACGACGTGTCCGACATCCGCGGCGCGCGGCCGCTACTCAAAGACCACGTGTACGTCAACAAGCCCCACTACTACGAGCCGCAGGACATCGCCGGCTCGTGCAGCAAGGAGCTCCACCCGAAGAACCGCCGCGTGGGCGCCGACGACCGCTTCAAGCAGCAGCCCATCGAAGGCACGACGCCGCTGCCCGCGGGCTTCCGGACCAACCGCGTGTGCGACCCGCTGAACCCAGAGTACAAGCTGCCGTCGTTTCAGGCGGCGCCGCCGCTCGTGCCCAAGTTCCTGCGCGACAGCTACGACGTCTCGGACATTGACGGCACGGCGTTTAAGAAGAAGGTGATCGCGAACCCGCGGTCGCCCATGCGCGTGGACGACATCACCGGCGCGCAGGCCGGCTGGCTGCCCTTCCACAAGCGCGGGCTGCGCGAGAACCCGCCGCGCGACATCCTCGACGTCACCGACATCATCAACGTCGACTTCAAGTCGAGTCGCGTCACGTACGTTCGTTGGGACCGGCGCCACCGGCGTATAGCGTTCACGGTCTCACTCGTGTTTATCTCTGACATACAGGAACGTGATGGACCCGGTGTACACGGTCAACGGCATGACGACCCAGGACGACGCGCTCGCGCACCCCAAGCAGCTCCATCGCACGTTGAACAAGCCGCACAACGCGCTGCGCACGAACGACATTGCCGGCGCGAGCGCCGAGAACAGCGGCAAGATGGTCGTGGCGGGCATCATGAACGAGAGGCGGCGCGATTTCCGCGCGGTTAACCGCACGGACGACATCGTGGGCGCGCACGCCGACACGGCGGTCCACTGCATCCGCAGCACCCGCCGGGTGGACCCCAACTGGCCCGAGTACTGCGTGCTCGACGGCAAGAAAGTGGACTCGAGCGCCATGTCCGTGGCCAAGTCGATCGTGTTCGCCGAGCTCATCAAAGAGCACGACATGGTCTGGAAAAAGGACGAGCCGAAGGGCGCGTACGTCGTGAGTGGCGTCGCGAACGTCGGCATGACGGGCAAGGACAAGGACAAGGAGAAGCCGCCGCGGCGGTCCACGGCGCCCGCTGTGGTGCTGCATGGCCAGGCGAAAAGCGTCTCGGGCTCCAGTCAAAGCAGCCGCACGCTTGCGACCGCGGGCGCCGCGCAGACGGCGAGTGCGCGTCTCACGCCCGCGGAGAAGAAACAGGTCGATGCGAGAAGGCAAGAGATCGAAATGGTGCGCGATCTCAAGTAGCCTGATAGGTAGTAGGTAGTAGAGAACCCGGCACCGCTAAATGATTTATGATTCTTTTTTTTCTTTCTCACGTCACGCGCTTGCTTGCCTTACGTGAGATCGAACGCCTCCTCTTCCTTCGGCGCCGCTGCAGACGCCGACGCTTTGACCTCATCCTCGTCGTGGGGCGTCGCGATCGCATGTGCCGGCGCCGTCGCAAACTCGAGATCGTCAAAGTCAAAGTCGGTGGCCTTGCGGTCGTCCTCCGACGCGACCGTGAGGCTCGCCATGCTCTCAGTTGGGAGATCGAACTCGCTGTGCGCCGAGCTCTCGCTTGCCTGCGGGGGCGGCGCTTGCCGCGGCGGCGGTGGTGTCGCATACTCACTCATAGGCGGCGCAGCGCGCACAGGGGCGGCGGAAGTCGTCGGCGCGTGCGCGTAGCGGTCCTTCGCGGGCGCGGACGGCGCAAACGGGTTCTTCCCCGAGTCCGTGCGCGACTGCGAGCCGCTCGCCGAGCGAGAGCCCGCGCGGCTGCTGGGCTGCGCGGGGGCAGCACCCCCAGCGCCGCCAAAGACCGAGAGTTTGCGCACGAGTCGGCCGATCGCGTTGTCCAGAAAGCTGAACCCTTGCTTGCGGATGGTCTGCTGGAGCAGCTCCTCGTTGCCTTGCTTGAACGCGCGCACGAGGTCCTCGGCGAGCGCGCACTCGTCCGACTTGAGGTAGTCGTCCGACTGTAGCTGCGCCATGTAGGCCTTGTCGGCGGCCGCGACGTCGCCGATCACGAGCAGCAGCACGATCTCGCTCAGGTAGCACTTGTGGATGTTGTTGGGCTGGTCGACCTCGCTGAAGATCGCGACCTGCCGCTCGATCAGCGCCACGGCGTCCTGGTAGAGCGCGGCCTTGACGAGGTACGCGAGCGTCTTGCGGAACACGTCCACCGCAAAGTGCGGCTTGCCCTGCGCCTCCATGAGCGAGCACGCGCGCATGTACAGCTCGCGCACGTCGCTCATGCCGTTGTCCTCGCAGGCCGCCGCGCCCTTGAGCAGCGCGTCCGCGGCTTTGCCCAACTCGCCCATGTCGCTGTAGTACGAGCACGCCGACTCGTACGACTTCTTCATCTCGTCGAGGTACTTGGCCAGCACGGCGCCGGCCGCGCGCGTCTCTTTGATCTGCTGCACCGTGACCTTGGCCGCGTTCTCGCAGTTCTGCGCCGCGCGGAACGCCGACTTGTTCTTGCTCTGCACGGCCGCGGCCTGCGCAAAGATCTTCTTGGCCATGTCCAGCTCGCCGGCGGCGCGGAACGTGTCGGCCGCCTTCTCGAGCAACGGCGCGGCCTGCAGGTAGTCCGGCTGCCAGCGGAACATGGTCTTCTCCAGCAGCTTGTTGGCCTGCTTGAGCGCGTCCTCCGCCTCCTTGCGCTTCTTGGCCTGCAGCGCCGACATCGTCACCTCTAACTCGGGAGTTGGGAGCTTCTCGTGGGGCGAATGTAAAAGTGAGAACGAAGAGAAGGTTTCAATCCGCTCCGAATAGAAGCGCGGGATTGGTTGGTTTTCTGTGAGGTGTGATACTACAGGCAACTTCAATTATTAGACTACATGGTTGAAACTTTCGCGGGGATAAACTAAATAAATACAAGCACTGGATCAGCCGAACGCCGACTCGAGGCGCGACGACAAGTTCTGGCGCGGCTTGGTGCGGCGGAACGTGGCTTCTGTGTGGCAGTTGGCGTCGATAAAGTGCTGCACGCGCAGCGCGCGCAGCGGCACGTCGATGCGCAGCCCCGTGGTGGCGTTCAGCTGCACGAGCATCGCGTAGATCGCGGATTTCTGCGCTGGGGACGCCGCGCCGGCGAGCTTGGCGCACTCGGCGTAGCAGAAGTAGAGTCGCCGGTCGGTTGGGCTGTCGGGTGTGAGTAGCAAGCGCACGACGAGCTCGAACGGATAGACGTCTTCACGGCGCACGCGGTACATGAGCGACGCGGTCGCGGGTTTGAGCAGAATGTCCAGCAGCAGCGCGCTGGGCAGCATCAGCACCACGAAGCGCGCCTCGGCCAGGCCGTCCACGGTGCTGGGTGTGAGCGCGGTCGGGCGCGTCTTCTTCTTGGCCGCAGTGACCATGGTCTTGAGCGCATTGTTCACAAACCACTCGTTCCAGACCTTGACGTGGAGCTGGAACTCGCCGACCAGCGGCCACGGTACGGCCACGACTCCCGGTGCCGTCGACAGAGCGGTCGCGACGGGCCCGAGGCGCGGCGCGTCCTGTTTTCTGGACGAGATGTCCCGCGCGTACTCGTGGAAGTGCTGCTTGAGCGTAAACAGTTTGAGCTCGGCGAGCAGGTCCCAGAACGAGAAGCGGCCGCTGTGGCGGCGGAAATCGGCGAAGACAAACTGGAGCGGGCCAAAGTGGAACACGATGGCCACCAGCGTGCAGAGCGCAAAGCAGAAGGCGATGACGGTGGACACGATCGAGTACAGCGAGCCGTGGAACGCGTAGTCGATCTGCACAAATCACACAGAATAAGAAGGTGAGCTGGCCGTCGGCAGATCTTATTCGCGGGCAGGGGGCCCACGCGCGTACCAGTTTGATCTTGAGCGCGCAGTAGGTGAAGACGATCCAGACGCGCAGCGTGGGGGGCAGCACGAAGAGCCCGCGGCCGCGCAGCAGGTGCTGCGTGATGCAGTAGCCGAGGTACGTCGCGAGGCTCTCGGTGAGCAGGAAGTAGAGCGCGAACATGCGGCAGTCGAACTCTCGCACGTGGTCCATGGCGGGCAGCGCGTCGCGCGCGAGCGGCGGGCCGTACGCGTGGGCCGAGGCGGGCCACTGCGCCGAGTGGATGCGGTGCGCCCAGTCGGGCCCGCGCCGATAGAGCGGCTGCAGGTGCATTTAGTCGAGACGAAGGGGGATGTGGGCGGCAGGTGACGGATTTGGTTCTGCTTCGGATTTTGGTTCTGGAGCCAAAGCGCGACCGGACGAAAGCACCGAACGAACGGAACGGCGAAGCGCTGGGTGTGAAGCGACGGGGGGGAGGAGTCTGGAACACTTGTTCCGCTGGCGTCAGCGCTCCGAGACAAAAATAGCTCACTTGATGTTTGTATGTGACGGTTCGCTCTGTGCCCCCACCCCTCTCCCAAGTGCGACCGCTTGAACTTGCGAAACAAAACATGCCAACGAAAAATCCAGGGTTTTCCCAGATCTCAGTCCACGCGACAGAAAAGCGCTTTCTATGTTGAGTCTGCTGAGTCTGGGCCGAACCGTTTCGAGCCGCGACGTTTAGTCCTGTCGAGTCTAACTA
Organism: Pythium folliculosum; assembly: GCA_023336295.1. NCBI lineage: Eukaryota > Oomycota > Peronosporomycetes > Pythiales > Pythiaceae > Pythium > Pythium folliculosum. The sequence continues at coordinate 46,576 of JAADWV010000134.1, forward strand.
CGAAGAGCTCCAATGTCTCTTGAACCCGTTTCCTTCCAACAGACATGACCTTGGCGCCCTCGCCGCCGCCGCCCGTGCGTCTCCTGGCGCGCACGCTACTGCTGCTGCTGGTGGTGTTGGTGCTGCTGCCGCAGCATGCGCGTGGCTTCACGTGCCCCAACTTCTGCTCGCAGCGCGGGCTCTGCCTGCCGCCAGGCGTGTGCCAGTGCGCGCCGCAGTGGCGCGGCGCCGACTGCTCGCTCGCGCGCTGCCCCACGGGCGCCGCGTGGGCCGACCAGGCCACGAGCGAAGACGCCGCGCACAACGCCGCCGAGTGCTCCAACCGCGGCGCGTGCAACACGGACACGGGGCTCTGCAACTGCGACGCCGGCTTCACGGGCGCCGCCTGCGAGCGCAGTACGTTCTCCCAACCTTTATGGGTCGTGTCTTCGTGCCATCTACTCACGCTTTGTTGTATTGTGTGGCGAACACGCAGTGACGTGCAACTGCAACGGCCATGGGCGCTGCGAGTCGATGCGCCGCTTTGCGCGCACGAAAGACCCGGGCACGGGCCCGATCTTCATCTACAACAACAACTGGGACGCCGGCAAGATCACCGGCTGCGTGTGCGACCCCGGGTACGCCGGCCCCACCTGCATGGAGCGTACGTCTGCGTTTTGGAGGTGCATGCCGCTGCACATCGCGCCACTGACGTTGCTACCCACAGGGCTCTGTCCGCGCGGCGATGACCCGCTCACGGGCACGATCCAGGACCCGAACGGCATCCAGCGCAACGAGCGCCAGCGTGTGGCGTGCCGCGCCACGGGCGGCAGCTTCACGCTCGCGTTCCGCGGCTTTACGACTGAGCCGATCCTCTCGAGCGACTCGCGCGACGCCGTGCGCCGCAAGCTCATGGCGCTCCCGTCCGTGCGCGCGGCCACGGTCACGTTCGGCGGCATCACGCTCGTGGCGTGCACGGCCATCGGCAACGACATCACGATCGAGTTCACGCAGGACTTTGGCGACCTGCCCGACATGCAGGTGGACGGCTCGCGGCTCACGCACACGACGCCGGTCGCGGGCGTGCAGCCGTCGCTCGTGTTCTCGACTGTGACCCAGGGCACAAAGGAGAACCTGCCGTGCTCGCGCCGCGGCACGTGCGACCGCACGAGCGGCGTGTGCACGTGCTACCCCAACTATTTTTCCAGCAACGGGCTCGCGCAGATCGGCACGCGCGGCGACTGCGGCTTCGTGGCCTCGACAGTCACGAGCTGCCCGGGCGAGATCGCGTGCAGCGGGCAGGGCACGTGCCGCGGCCCGCCCACGTACGACTGCGTGTGCAACGAAGGCTTCACCGGCGGCGACTGCAACGAGCGCGAGTGCCCCAAGGGCAAGGCGTGGTTCGACCTGCCGTCGGCCGACGACACGGCCCACGGGCCCGTCGAGTGCTCGAACGCCGGCACGTGCGACCGGCAGAAGGGCGACTGCATCTGCAACAACGGCTTCACGGGCGCGTCGTGCAACCGGCTGCTGTGCCCCGGCGACTGCAGCGGCCACGGCACGTGCCTCACCATGGAGGAGCTGGCCAAGGCCGCCAAGGTCAACGGCGAGCGCATGGGCTTCCGGTACGGCGCCGTACCCAACAAGAAGGAGACCTGGGACTTCGACATGGTGCGCGGCTGCCTCTGCAACGCCGGGTGGGAGGGCCACGACTGCAGCCGCCAGGTGTGCCCCACGGGCGACGACCCCATTACGCTCTACGACGACACGGGCGCGCCGCAGCGCAACGAAGTGCAGGAGCTCGTCTGCGTCGGCACGTCCGGCTTCTTCAGCCTGCGGTTCCGCGACGCCGCGACGCCGCAGCTGCCCTTTTCCGTGAGTGCCGTCGACCTCCAGCGCACGCTCAACGCGCTGTCCACGATCGGCGGCGTGGCCGTGAGCTACAGCGCCGGGGCGACATCGGCGTGCACACCCGCGGGCACCAACACGATCCGCGTCGAGTTCCTCAAGGACTTTGGCGACGTGCCGCCGCTGCGCTGGATCCTCGACGGCGCGCTCACGCTCTCGATCGCGGCCGACGGCGCTGGTGGCTCGCAGCGCGGCACCAAGGAGGACGTCGTGTGCGCGAACCGCGGGCTGTGCGTGCCGTCCACGGGCCAGTGCCGCTGCGTCTTCGGCTTCACGAGCAGCGACGGCAACGGCAACGAAGGCCCGCGCGGCGACTGCGGCTACAAGGACCTGATCTACATCAACTCGGCCGGTAAGGTCGCGAACGAGAGCTAGCGATGCGGCCCGACAATCTGTTGATATCCAATTAATACTTCTTCCTCTCTCTTTGTCACACTACTTTGGTGGATGTTCGTTTTCGCTCGCACAGGCCTCGCGGTCATTTCATTGGCGCAGCGTCTGCAACTCCGTGTCGCGCTCCTTGAGCAGCTCGCGCAGGTACTCGTTCTCGAGCTCGAGCTCGCGGATCTGGCTCAGCCGCGTCTCGTTCTCCGCCTCGGCGATCTCGAGGCCGCGCACAAACTCGCGCAGCAGCTCGCGCTGGCTGCTGGAATGCATCAGCGGCAACGACGGCGCCGCCGATGGCGCCGTGGCCGTGGCCGAAGCAGTTGGCGCAGCCGCACCTGTAGCCAGCGTAATGGGCTCGTTGGTGCTCGCGGAGCTGCTCGTGGTGGCGGTCGTGGAGTCGATGCTGCTGCTGCTCTCGAGTCGCTGGAGCTCTGCGATGTACTTGGTCTTGAGCACAGTCATGAGCGACGACCGACGCGGCTGCTGCGATCCCAACGACCGCCCGCTGTCGTCAGACATCAGCGAGAGGTTGCGGCGCAGCGCAGCTGCAGCGTAGCTGCTGGCCACAGATCCTTCGCTTTCGGGCTCAAACGAGCTGCTCGATGAGTGCCGCGTAAACGATGACAGCGCGCGCAGCCGCTCGGACGACGGCGGCGTCAGCAGCGCCTTGGGTTTGCCATGGCTATCGACGCTCTCGCCGTTGCTCACCGCGCTGCGCTCTGCTTCGTCCTCCGTGTCCCCGTCGATGACCTGAACCTCCTCCTCTTCGTCGTCATCGTCATCGTCTTCATCGTCGCCGCCCTCGTGGTTGTTGTTGCCGTTGCTGTCGCCGCTCTCGCTCGTCTGGGCCGAGGCCGCTCCTTGGTGGCGATGCGACGAGTTCAGAATCACGCGGTTGATGTTCTCGATCGCGAACTGCAGCTCCACTTGCCGAGCCTCGATCGCTGTCACGGCGTCGGCGCTGGCCCCGCCGGTCAGTTTATGTCGCTCGAGGTCGTCCCACTCGTCCTGCAGCACCTTGATGCGGTTACGGTACTTCTTGAGAAGGGCTGACTCCCCCGTGGTCTCATTCATGGACAGGCGGCTCTTGACGCGGCGCGCGCGGGTCGCAAACTTGAGCGTGTTGTGCGTCTCGGCGAGGCACTCTACCGATGGCGCGACCGTACACACGATCGTGATCTGCGCCTTACCCCCGAGCGCCGGCTGCAAGATTCGCGTGAGCTTGGAGTTGCGATACGGCAAGTGCTGCGGCTGCGCATCCGAGAACGACGACGATGACGACGACTTGGACGACGCGCGGCTGAGCTTCCAGATGATGTGGCCAAGCGTCAGCAGACTGCGATTGATGTACCGCCCCTCCTCGAGCGCCTGCCCCGTTGTGTTGGCGAGTCGCACACTCTCCGAGCCAGCGAGATCAATGAGGTTGAGCGTCGCCGAGCGCAGCACGCTGGTCTCGACGGATGCGCCGTTCGTCAGCTTGGTTTGGCTCTCGATCACGAGTCGGAAGATCGTATGGGAGCGCGAGGACTGGTCGTTGGCCTCCGTGCTGGCTGTGTGGCGGTGAAAGTTGCCAGCCTCGACCAGCGAGAGCACGTGGTCCACCGACACGAGGATCTCTTCGGTCAGGCCTTTGAGGATCACGTCGTTGCACACGTACACGTCGCGTGCGGCGTCGCTCTCTTTGCGCGCCACTTCATAGATCTTGATGTCGGTGCGCGCGCCGCCTGCGAGCAGATCGTACACTTTTTCGTTGTAGATCTCGAGGTACGAGAAGCGCAGCAAGAACTCGGACTCGGCGTGGTGGGCGATGTGGTCGAAGATGTCCTCGACCGCGAGCTGGATGAGCCCCGGCTCGTTGCGCGAGCCCAGCATCGTGTGGGTCTTGCCCGTGCCCGTCTGGCCGTACACGAACACGGACGAGTGGTAGCCGTCCACGGCCGCGACGATCGAGTCGCGCACGGCGTCGTCGTAGAGCTGCGACGTGTGGGCCGTCGGCCCGTACAGGTAGTCGAACGAGTACGAGGACGGCAAGTGGCCGTCGCCGCTGCGGCCGGTCGCGGACGAGCCACCCGCGCTACCGCCGCTGCTGTGCTTGTCGCTCGAGCGCGGCTTGCGAGAGCCCGTGGCGGCCATGGCCGGGAAGATTTGCTGGTAGATGCTGTTGCCATGCCTGGAGACAAGAACAAGATTGTCAGTCCAGTGGTCCACGCTTTCCGCGAAGAGTAGCCACGCACGCACCACGTCCACGCGGCCTTGCCGCCGGCCTTGACGGCCTCGTTCTTGGTGAAGGGCCGCACGCGCACGCACACGCGGATGCGCTTGTCGCGCGTCGTCACGGGCGGCGCCGGCGCCGGCGGCCCCGTGAGCTGCAGCAGCGACGACGCCGACGCCGACTGCGGAGGCGGCGTGCGCGACGCGGGCACAAGCGCGCGCGACTGCGCGAGCAGACTCATCGGCGGCGTCGCGGCCGGCGCGGAGGACGAGGACGGGGGCGCCGTCGAGGCCATCTCTTCGCCTTCCCGCCGCGCTGGACGCTGCTGACGCGTTCGCACTGCTAGCGACAGCGTGCTTTGTGCTTCCGCGGACAGAAGAGGTACGGTCCAAGGCGCCAGTCGACTCAGACTCAGAAGCGTATCCACGATGTGGACCACATGGTCTGTTCCTGCTAAGTACGATGTCGACTTGAACTCGGTTGCTGTCGTGTGGATCACAACTTGCCAAGTGAAAAGTGCGCCGACCCAGGATCGCCATGCTGCTTCGCACCTCCTCGAAGGCGCGGCGCCTCGCGCGGCCTTCGCTTGCGGTGGCGCAGACGGCGCGCAGCTTCTCGAGCGTTCAGGTCATCGACACCATCGCCGAGTTCCACGACATGCGCCGCCAGATGCCCGCGGGCACGGCGCTTGGGCTCGTGCCGACCATGGGGGTACGTTGGACGCGTCGGCGCTATGTCTTCGCTAATGAGACTGACGCTTTCAATTCTCGATGCTTCACTGTCGCGTAGGGTCTTCATGAGGGTCACCTGTCGCTGGTGCGCGCGGCCAAGAAGCGCTGTGACGTCGTCGCGGTGAGCGTATTTGTCAACCCCACGCAGTTCGGTCCGAACGAAGACTTCTCCAAGTACCCGCGCACGTTCGAGCAGGACCTCGCGCTGCTCGCGCAGGAAGGAGTCGATTACGTGTTCGCACCGGCGGCGGACGCGATGTACGGCAAGCACCACCGGTGCTACGTCGTCCCCGAGGGTTTCGACGATCTCCCGGAGGGCATGTGTCGCCCGGGTCATTTCCGGGGCGTCGCCACGATCGTGACCAAGCTGTTCAACGTCGTGTCGCCGACGCACGCATTCTTTGGGCAGAAGGATGCCGCGCAGTGCGTGCTCATCAAGCGGCTCGTGGAAGACCTTAACATGGACATTGAGATTGAGGTCGTGCCCGTGAGCCGGGAAGCTGACGGGCTCGCGCGGTCCACACGCAACCAATACCTGAGCCCCGACGAGCGTGCTGTGGCGGGCGTCGTCCACCGCGGCCTTGCGCTCGCGCGAGACTTTGTCGCGGATCACACCGGAGATGTCGTGGCGGCAAACGATCTGCGTGCGATCATTCGCGAAGAGTATGAACGCGAGCCACTGCTCAGTGAGATTCAGTACGTCTCGGTCGGTTCCAAAGAGACGATGGAGGAGGTTGACCACGTGTCAAAGAAAGATGGTGCCATTCTCTCGGTTGCCGTCAAGCTTGGCAAGTGCCGTCTGATCGATACGCTCACCTTGTGATCAACTAAAGTCCCGCTCTTCATAAAGTCCCGCTCTTCGCCTCATCTCGAACGCTTGTGGCTGGTTGTTGAGTCATCACAAGAACCAGCGTCGGGGGCGCGCTTGGATCCTGCCAATGGCTGCTTTTGAATGAGAAAGTCGTCGTCGAGTGCTGCCCAGTCAATATCGTCTTCTTCAAACTCGTTGTGCTGGTCCGACAAAAATGCACACATTAGTCCAAATCCCTGTTCAAAACATGCTGGCTAGGAACCCACATGCGAGGATGAGCGTCGTAAAGATGCAGATGCAGATGATCCCTCCTCGCTTTTCGCTAGGGCAGAGGGATCAACCGGTGGGGCGGCTAAGGGAGTGGGCGTCAGGTTGTGCTGCACATTCAAACACGTAAATATTTAGCATGGTTCCGTTGGGCATGGGAGAAGCGAACGAGTCTCGTCTCACCTTGCTCAAGTACGTCTTGACAATCTCGATGATTGCTTCGCCGTACTTTTTCACACGAATACGACCGACTCCCTCGATTTCCGACAGCTCGGCGTTCGTGACGGGAACAGCGTTTGCGATGGCTGCTATACCACCAGTCGGGAGGATGTGGTATGGCATGACATTGAAGTTATCGCACACGCTTGCGCGCCAATCTTTGAGCAGCTGTGCCAAAGCCTCGACATGATGTACAGGAATCCTGCACAACGACAATGTCAATTAGGCCAACTCCCGCAGAACCACAGCGATCACGAGTCAGCTTACCTTCCCAGGTCGCTCGGCGGTGGGATGAGACGGTGCGGAGTTGGCTTGGCTAGTATTTCCACCACATCATCATCGAAGTCGTCGCTCAGCTCCTCAACGAGATCAGCGGATGCCGTCTTCTTCATCAACTTCTGGGAAGGCTTGGACGTCTTCGCGGGCTTCTTTGCGTTAATCTTCTTCGTGGTCTTTGAGCTAACAGGCTGCCTGGGATCCGCGTGCACTTCCTTTCGCTCGTATCGCGTCTTGCACACGAGACGCACACGTTCGCCATTGCTAATCTTGACCGCGTGAAATCCAACCGCGATGAACGTCGTCGTGAACCCCTTTTTGTTCGAACGGTCCACTTCACGCAGATACTGGCGTAGGATCATGTGGTACAAGATCCGTTCAACTTCACTACGTCCGTAACGCCCCTTGCCGGCTCCAAAGCCAGCCAGCTTCGAGAATTGATCTTTCTTGTGTTCTTGTCCCTTCACAACTTGGCCCAGGAAGATTTGGGAGATTTGGACCAACGTGATCGACGTGTTTTCTGCTTGGAGTATCCGCACTGTATCATAGCAACAATGAACGATAAGCGACCATCCCTGATAGCAGGTCAGAAAACCAATGCGTACCAATGTCGAGAAGCGTCAGGCAATCGTCGGTCACATCAACTTTCTCGGCCACCAGCCCATTAGCGCGATTCTTGCAGTTGTCGCAGGTCTGTCTACATTTATCGTTCGAAAAATGTTCGCCGAAGTATTCGAGTAGCGTAGTCCGACGACACTCGACCTACGCAGTTCATGTGAGGCGTATACCATCACTATCGACCGACCGTTGACAGAAACACACCTGGTTCTCGCAAAACTCAGCCATGCGCCTGAGATTTTCAAGGTGTACGTTCATATGCCTCTTGTTGTCGTCGTCCTTGGTGATTAGCTTCCTTCGTCGTGACTACGAGAACATTCAGCACTGAAACGTAAGAAGAGCCCAGCATTTGCGCTCTGTGCCACTGAGCGTACCAAATCACCATAGGAGTAATACAGGATGCAATTCGCCACTTCACCATCTCGACCAGCACGGCCAGCCTCCTATAAATCCATCCAGCATGGAAGTGGGTGAGTTCCAATTCCATGGCTCAAACACGAATCCCACACTGGCACCCGTACCTGATAGTAATGGGTCACGGATTGTGGAATGGTGTGGTGAATGACGTAGCGGACGTCTGGTTTGTTGATGCCCATGCCAAACGCAACCGTTGCGACGATGAGCTTGATTTTTCCTTTGCTCCACTCATGGTGACGATGAGCTCGGTCTTCCGCTTCCAGACCCGCGTGATAAAACGATATCGAACTTGCCCGTCGCGTGTTTTCAATGCCTAGAGACTTGATCAACTTTTCGGCCACTTGTTCGCAATCCTTTTTGGACAAGCTGGCAGAGTACCGCATCAAATCAGTGTCCAGTCGGTGAGTTTGCCGTTCACGCCACGTACCAGTAGATGATACCCGAATCATCCATGTGCTTGCGAACGAAATCGGCTATCTCATCCATCAATTTTGGCGACTTTTTCCGGATATCGTACGTCAAATTGGGTCTACAGAGTTTTCGTCAGGCATACAAAACCCACACACACAAAAGCAACGTAAGAGAGACGCTACCTGTTAAAACTTGACCTTGTGATGAATGGGTTCGCCAACTGGAGATTCTTCACAATATCAGCCTCCGTTTGATTGTTGGCAGTCGCGGTGAGGGCCATGATTGGGACCTGCATGTGTGTCAGACTTGTTAAGGACGCCAAAACGATAACTTCCACAATAGCTGCTCCCTACAACGTACCGATTTGAACTTCGTGCGAAGCTGCCCCAATTGAAAGTAGTCCTTCCGAAAGTCGTGACCCCACTGGCTGATACAGTGCGCTTCATCGACGACGAAGCGCGCGAGCATTCCTCGTTTCTCCAGCGACTCGAAAATATTGTTCAATGTGTTACTGGATGCGATCTTCTCCGGTGTCACGTAAAGCAGCTTGATCCGATTCCGATTAGAAAATAGCTCGGAGATGATTGGGCGCTGGACAGTGTCATAGTCTTGATCACCGTTGAGGTTTGCCACACCAACATCAAGAGCCTCGAGCTGTTGTACCTGATCTTGAATCAGTGAGACGAGAGGCGATATGACGACTGTGACTCCCTCATCAACACACGCGGGGAGCTGATAGCAAAGACTCTTGCCACCACCGGTCGGCATGAGCACGAACACGTCTCTCCGCGAGAATGCTTCGATGATGACACGCTCTTGATTCGGTCGGAACGCGTTGTGACCAAACACGTCGCGTAACACACGCTTTGCTCGGATGATCTTCTCTTTTACTCCAGGCTCAACTGGAGTAATTACCTCGGCGGATGTGAACTCCGTGAATGTACTCAGTCGAGATGAGCCGCCCTCAGATGTGTCTGCCCACGAATGAAACCCACACGTGCTACAGCGGTTGTACAGCCGATTGGCATTTTGGCCGTGTTGAACGCGAGCCTGGGTCGTGGCCATGCCACATGAACACTGGAGGCCTGAAGCATTGGAAGCATCGTGCGAGAAGGATGATCTTGGTCTCTCCGCCACAACGGACTGTAGTCGGGACGTGCTTGATACAGGTATGCCATGACCACCGGACTTGACATCGCGGAACTGCCGGCTGAGAGTCTCGAGTTTTGCTTCGAGTTTCGATCGACTAGCTAAGAGATGTGCTGGAATCTCCCCCTCGAGGGATGCATCGTCGCATGCCTCTCTTACTTGGCGCAGACGTTCTCGAGTCGCTTTGATCTCGTCGCGAATTTTCTCCGGCGAACGGTCCTCTTCAGGTGTACGTGTAAAAACTCCATTGGTGGAGTCGTGTCGACTGGAACGCCAGGTGTTGTCTGGACTGGGCGATCGCGATGGTCGTGGTTGAAACCTTTCGGAACGGGGCAACTCTCCTGTTGTTTTTCTGCTACTTTGTGAAGGTTCGGCAGGTGCTCTGCTTGCTACGAGCGCGTCGATATCGACTTCATCAAAGAAATCATCTTGTGTGTCGAATTCTATTGCCGGAGTCGGAGATGACGGCCTCTGGTCAGGTACACGACGAGTTGGTGGAGCATTCTAAGAGAATAAAAAAGCCTGTCAGAGCCTGTCAAGTCCACATCCCGCAGTGGATAGATCCAGTACTCACCGCATGTCCCACTGGGCGACGAGATTGGTTATCTGCCGATAGAGGGTGCGTGGACGCGCCATTCGCGTCGTGGGGGTGACCATGTCGATCGTCGCCTCTTTCCATCACGGGCGCGTTCTCATCGTCCGGATCCGTTGACATCTCCGCATCGCCTGTGTCGGCAAACGGTACCAGCGGCGGTGGTACGGGGCCTGGGTGTTTGGGTAACGGCACTGCCCGGATCCCAGCGGCGGACAGCGCCGAGAGCCGGCGAAATGCCGGCAGCACAGCGGCCCCGCGCTTGATCGTTTCCTCAATGTCCACCGCCGGTTCGCTGGAGCCTTGCGATCTAGCAAGTCAACGTGGCAAATCAGATCAGCGGCCTATGGGGGTTGCTTCGCACAAGTGCACATCGTACGCTGCTTTCCGCGCCGCGCGGCTATCGAGATACGCGCTGATCACGTGCGAGTTGAGGCACTGCTGGAGCGCGTTTGGCGGACGCTACAAGGCACAGGCCCACATTCAGTGCGAGTGCGCCTCCCCGGGATGGCATACCTAATACAGCACCCCACCTTCTTGGCCCACTCGAGGTGTTCGCTGAGGTTGCTCCGCGGCGCGCCGCCCGCCGCCGCCGACGCCTTCGCGCGCTTTCCCATCGTGTTTGTTGCCGTTGCACTTGAAAATGGCGCGCGGAAAAAAAAGCGAGCATGCTGCGGCAAGAAGAGTGATGGTCAATTGTCGAAAACTAGGTCCAGAATGTCATAAAGGTCTATTTTAGACATGTCAGCTTGACGTTTCATCCCGCCTTTTGGATACACAACTGCACGAGCTGCACACAAGCCAACGCCAATCTGATGATCAGCCACATCGTCGTGTGAGGGGCGCGCAAGGGGTCCGAAGGGTCCGTAGACTAGCTCACCTCTAGCACGGCTTCGATCCGCGTCTTGAGGTTGCGCTCGGATCGCTCCACCAGCTGCAAGGCGTCGTCTCGCTCCATGAATCGCTCAGCACACATGAGCAGCTTCCCCATTCGGCCTTCGAGCGCCTCGACGCGGACTTGTACCTACCGCATAGTAGCCTATCCCTCAGTTGGTCATTTACAGCGCGCGGTTAGTGTCATTAGCTTGAGAGAGGTACCTCTTCATTAAGCCGTCGCGACTCTACTGGGTAGAGATCGTGGTGCGCGAGCTTGGCCTCGCACTCGACCAGAGCCTGCTGCATGTTGACCTGTTCGTCCAGATGCTGCAGAGCTCAAACACAGCTCACCGAATCAGCCACACGCCCATTATCCCTCGTTCACCAGCCTGATACGCACGGACCTGGTGGAGCAGGCTCTTGTACCGCTTCCCTTGTATCTCCACGTCGCGCGTTCGAGCAACCACCGCAGCGATCGATTCTTCAACGCCATAAACCACCAACTGCGTCAGTCACGACAAGTGATACCTTGTTCTGCACCGGGCACGCTACCTTGTGAAGTCGCCTCGATGCCCTTGACGAATGTGATCATGCGTTGCTGGAATGCGTCGAGTGAGTTGGAGCATTCGCTTGCAACGGCCTTAATACGGTCTTCGGTCGTTTTCGTCGAGTACTGGATGTTCTCCATAAAGCCCTGCTGCGTCTCGATGTGCTTGTCAAGTGCAAGCTGTGTCTGGCCTATTTGTCCTTTGCAGTGCTGCAGAGCGTCTCGGTGGAGGTCCACCTGGTCTGCAACCGACTGACAATCACGAATGTGGTGCTTAAAGCGGAACTCGAGTCGCTCCAGTGCCAGCCGCACATCCGTTAACCGCCGGTCACTGTCAACTTGAAGCTGCTGCATCTGCTTCGTGATAGTCTCTTGGATTTGCTGTGTCTTGTCTAGCACGATCTCTGCCAGTTTGCCGAGCGACGACTTGTTCGCCGCAACTTGTGCGCCAAAGACCTCGAGTTCGCTTCCGACTTGCGCTTCTGTAGGAAGCACACAGTGAGCGAGATCCCGCGCTGTGCAAGCGCAGTGTTGGGGGAACCCACCTACAGAGATCTGCCTCTGCGCCTGCTTCCGTAACAATGTGACGGCCGCCACCAGTTCCTGGAACTCACTACGCGTGACTTGGCGCGCAATTGCATCCGACGCGTGCGTAGCAGCAGTCGCGGACGGAGACCCTTTGTCTACCTTCAGTTTGGTCTTTTTCATGAGGCGCTTCACTGCGACGGCCGTTGCCATTTCCTTCTCCTTTTGCTCACACAACGAGCACTCACCTTTCTCTGCAAACCGTTCGAAAGACTGGCAAGTACACCGCTTCACCTATGAACGGTCACCGACCGCCCGTTTCCCCCACCGTTACAACACCCACCAGGTTTGTTGAACACTGCAATTGCCCCACGCCACTTCCCCGCAAGATGGGCTGCTCACGTCCCGGGGCGCTTGGTAAGCACCATTCTATGCTGAGACGTTCAACGGAACTTCTGTGGCTCATCGATGCGTGTCCATCATGTTTGCAGCGGTGACCTGCGTGGTGGTGGCCGGCGCCTTGTCGATTCTCTCGCTATTGCTGCCTTACTGGTCCAAAATGAAGCTTGAAATCTCAACACAGAACCACGGGGAAGTCACGTTTGGCCTTTGGGGTGCCTGCGTCAGCCTACAGCCGACTACCCCGACAACACTCGACTCCCCCGTCGTGACCAACGGCTCCGTGGTCATCGCTATCGCGCCCGAAAATGCCGCGAGTGGTACAATAACATGCGGCTCCTACTTTGACGACGAGCGCGTTCGCATCACGTGCACGTCTTTCCACCAGCTTGCCGCAGGCCAGTGCAGTCGCCGTGACTTTTTTGCTGATGGAACTTTGTGTAATCCCGACGCCGCTGCGACGTTTCTTGGCGACAGTGTTGGCCCCTCGAGTGTAGCAAACTGGCTGCGCTTCCTCGAGAAGGCATGCGGGAAGACAGGGCACACGTCAATCGTGTTTGGTGTGCTGTGCTCCGTATGTACAGGACTCGCTGCAGTTCTGCTCTTCCTCGGCATCTCGTGCGCGAAGATCGACTCAATCATCGGGAAAATGGGTGCAGTATGCACCGCATTCACCGCGTTGTGTCAGTTCGTCATAGCTGGTCTTTGGGGCGTCGAAACACGAGTCATTCACGGTGACCAGGTGACTCTAGGCACGTCTTTCTACCTCAACAGCGTCAGTATCCTGCTCCATGCGATCGCTTTTCTCGCTGCGAAGAAGCACCAGAGTCTCGAAGCGGAAGCCCAAAGAGAGCATCTTGGCGACGATCTAGAGGATATCAAATGTGCGACTAGCGCGAACACTGGTAACAACAAGGCGAGCAAGGAACTTGATCTCGTGGCAGTGTAGATTGAATCAAAACGACGTGAGTCGCTTAGCAGTCTTCAAAAAGTCCCATCACGGTATCCGCGATCGCCAAACTCGAAGTGAGACCCGGTGACTCGATGCCACAAAGATGGATGACGCCTTTCATTCCGTGGATCTTCTCACCCTACGGCCAACAAAAGCGTAAACCTCCTCGATAATCACATTTCTCGTCTCATTTTCCACGCACCGCGATGTAGAAGTCTTCGTGAATGACGCCACCCATAGTAATTTTTGGACGGATACCGCAATAATCAGCGAGGAGATTTTCGGCCGCCACATGGGGCCAATAAGCACGAATGCGATCCGCAAACAGCTCGGCCTTCGTCTCGTCAGGCTGCATAGCATCCAAGACGGCTGTGAGCAACAGAAAGTAGAGCAACATGCTCGACTTGTACGCATACAGTGTAATCGAGCGCGGACACCCACTCAACGTCAGGACCAAAGCGCACGTTGCCCTCCAGATCGACCGTGGAATGAACTCCAAGGCCGCCCACTTCTGGAATAGGATACACGAGGTGGCTGAATATACAGTGCACACGGTAGCACATTAGACACATTGTTCATCGGCATCCTCAGTCAACTCATCACTACAAGATCTCTCACGTGAACGGCCTTGAGTTGTCGCGGAGCTTGAAGTACGTGCCCTTAGCGAACCGATCGGGGACCTCAGGGCCATCTTTCCTGGCGGTCTTCACGAGCCGTGGAGCAAAAATCCCAGTGCAGTTAATGAAGTAGTCGCACTCCATCTCGTACTTCTCTCCTGTGACCGCTGATCTCGCATTGACCGTGACCTGTCGAGTGCGATTGGCGGGCTCGACGGACTCGACGGCAGTCGCGAACGCGAAAACAGCTCCATCACCTTCCGCCTCGCCGTGTAGTGTCTGCATGAGCGTGTGCGAATCGACGATACCTGTGGATGGGGAGAAGAGGGCCTGAGAGCAGCGCTCGTGAAGGAAAGCATGTCATGAATTCCCAAGAAACCAAGAGGAGCTCCTACCTGCTCGCTTTCGACCTCAGGTTCCAGAAGCCGTGCAGCTTCACTCGAGATCAAGCGCAAGTCGCTGGCGCCATTGGCTGCGCCGCGTTGCGCGATGGAAGAGAGTTCACTCAGCTGCACATATGCAGGAAAGCGGCTCGTCACGACGCATTGCTGAGTCCATCTTTCGCATCGTCGCTGTACCTGGTGTTTCTGCGCCACAATGAGCTTACCGCAGCGACGGAACGGCACGGAGTGGGACTCGCAATAGTCATACAGCAAGTCGCGTCCTCGTACGCACAGGCGCGCCTTCCAGCTGTCCTTTGGGTAGTAAATGCCGGCTAACAGGAGAATTCGCGTTAGTGATCAATTCAACATTCCGCAATTGCGCGCCCAGCTCGCACCGTGGATAACCTCGCTGTTGCGCGCGCTCGTCTCCATGCCAATGCGCGTGTTCGCCTCAAGCACTACGACTTCCAGGCCGGCGCGACGCGCTGCCGCGCGGGCCACGCTAACACCGACCACGCCAGCACCAGCAACAACAACACACCTCGTCATTGTGTTTTGCTTCTGGGTCTCAAATCTCGCGTGGTACGCATTTACCCTATTTGAGCGCCTTACTAAAATAAGGGCAAAATGGATATTCTAGGTACAAGGCCGTGCGTTCCACGGGAAGCTCTGGATATTTGTCACTTCTAAGGTTTCTAAGGCTTTGCCAGTGACACTGACCGTCGATAGTTCATGCAGAACGGTGGCTTGAAGCAGGCGCGACAGTGTGATATTTGGGCGTGGAAACTGTCCGAGTTGCTATCAAGCACAAGGTAGGCCGGGCTCACGCTCGAGAGCGGTGGTGAGTGGCTACTTTCCTTAGAGATAACGGTGTCACGCAGGTGAACCAAGAGCTCGTTCGACGAGAACTTCGTGCAGCTGCGCTTCCGCGACTCCACCAAGTGTTCGACGCGCGCCGCACGCTGCTGCGCTAGTCGATCATTGGCGTGTCGTCGTCCTCGTGGTGGTGCGCGCTGCTCCGCTCCGAGCTGGCCGTGAGCAGTGCCGTGGGACTCGGGGCTCTCCACGCGACGTTCCACTTCCGAATTTGCGGCCAACCCCTCAAGCGACCTTTCGGCCTCCTCCAGCTTCCTCCACGTTTTCCAAGGGTCGCCTTCGGGCGACCACTCGCGAGCCACCAGGACCGCACGTTGGGCCGCTCGGGCAAGGAAGATCGCTCATGGCGCTCGAGGAGCCCGATGGCACCCGGTGGTCTCGCGGGGGAAGATGGTGGTGGGCGAGTGCGGATGCTGCTTGGCCGCTCGAAGGGCCGGCGCGAGCATCAGTGTTCGCGCTGGCCGTCCAGGGCGACATGGCGCGACACAGGAGCTCGAACGAACGTCCCGGCCTGTCGCTGCTCCACGACACGAAGGCGAGACGCTGTGCCACGAGTGCGCGAGGGAGTGTTTACGAACGTCCAGGTCGTCGCTGCTCCACGACACGAAGGCAAAGGGCAACCCGCTGCGATTCCGCTCATCCTCTGGGGGAGTGGGTCCAGCATCCGCCGTGAGGGGCCTGGCAACCCTTCGGTCAAATGCCGCCAACACGAGGACGCTTCGTGTGTCCACGTGGGTGTCCTATGCTACGGCTAGGTGCACAACCCCCCAGTGCGGTTGTCGCAAGATATGGTAGCACTTGGAGGAAGCGTGGGGTCGGAGCTGGGCCAGAGCTCCTCACTCAAGGTGGATTCTAGAATGACTGTATTGATGGATCTCTTCTCTGTGTTCTACACCACTCGTTTGGTCCGCCCTTGGACCGGCTCTTCCCTTGGAGCGCGGTCCTAATCTAGACTGAACTGTATCTTCAACCGTCACATTCCCTCCATCTAGCGAGACCCCTCCTGTGAGTTTTCGTACTGGTCGATGAGCCCGCGTACGGTCGCGAGATTCGCATCTGGCTCCCAGGTCAGCGAAGCGTCGTCTGACCTTTCCACTTCACGCGACACTCCGTCTGCCGTCTCCGAGTGCGCTTGCCGACGATGGCCTCGACCAGCTCGCCCTCAGCTTCATCGGGAAGCTGGTAGCGCAGCGTTCACTGGTTATGTCGCTTGTCTGCGGCGGGAATGTCGGGCTTTAGCATGCTCGTGTGGAAAATGGGGTGCAACGTGATCCGCGCTGGTAGGTTCAACTCGTAGTAGTCGTGGCTGACTCGTTGCACTACGCGGTAGGGCATGTCCAAAGGGCACCCAACTTCCGCTTCGTTGTGGCAGTGTGCTCGGTCGAGAGGTTCTCGGTCGAGAGCATCACCAGATCACCGATCTTGAACTCCTGCTTGTGCCGATTCTCATCACAGTATCGTTTTTGTCGGTCCTGAGCTGTTTGTAGGTTGCACCGGAGCGACGCCAGTCGGTCGGCTTGTTCTTTGAGAGCTTGTTCTTCGAGAAAGTTCTGCGCTCGCTTTGCTTCTTTCGCTCGGCGCGCGTTGCTGCTCTTCGTTGATGGCAGTAGGTCCGCCGGGACCATGGTTGTTGCTGATGTCCGCCTCGAACGGCATCATTTCGATGGACTCCTGATACCGTCGGTTGTACGCAAATTCTGCCAGAGCAAGATGCTCGTCCCAGTCGGACGACGCACCATTCGTATACACGCGTAGATTAGTGTTCAATACGCTGGTTGATTCTCTCCGTGACACCGTTGCCCATCTGCCGGAAGGCTGGTGTCATTTTCTGCCGGTTTCCTAATGATACACACTGTGTCGACCAGAACTGTGACGTGAACGTCGTGTCTCGGTCGCTCAATACCTCTTCTGGCACACCATGCAGTCGGAGGATGTTATCTCGGTACCGTGCGGCGATGTCAGCGACTGTATCTGTCGTCTTGTTGGCTACAAAATGTGCTCGTCTCGTCAGCTAATCAACGACGACCATGATCGCGTCGTGGCCGCGCGCCGTCACTGGCAATCCGATCAAAAAGTCCATAGCCACTTTCTGCCAGCGAGCTGCTGGAATGGGATGGCTCTGCAGCAATCCTGGCCTCTTTGAGTTCCGGTGCTTGGTCCTCAAGCACACTTCACAACTCGCGATGAAGCGTTTCACTCTCTTGGTCATGTTTCTCCAGTAGAAAGTTTGCTCCACAGCTCGTAGCGTTCGTTCGATTTCAGGATGCCCGCTCGTTTCCGCATCATTGTACTCGTCCAGTATACCCGCAATGATATCCGTCAGTACTGGTAGCACAATCCGGGGCGACTCGTCGACTTGATCACGCCGTCGTCCAGCACATATCGCTCGAGATGCCTGACCGGAGCAGGATCTGTGTCCTCCTCGTTCCTTAGATGCCGTAAGGTCGACGCCGTGTGCGGATCCTCTGCATATGTGCTCACAGCTTCTGCCAGAATGTTCGCTCTTCCTTTTACTACTCGTGCTCGTACCGCCATGATGGACGTCATGGACGCCAGCGTGACCTGCTCGTTGTCCTTGAGGTCTGGGCGGCGCGAGATGCCGTCGGCTACTTCGTTGGTCTGGCCCGGGATGTACTTGAACTTCACTGGGTACTCACTCACTTCATTGTACCAACGCGCGATGCGTCTCGAGATCGTCTTCTGAGTGAACACGGTCTCGAGTGAACGATGGTCGGTCTCAACGGTGAACGGTTTGTCGCGTAAACACACGCGCCAGAGTTGGAGGGCATACAGAATCGCTAACAGCTCTTTCTCTCGAACGGAATAGTTCTGCTCGGCCGGTGCGTACTGCCTTCCAGTGAAGGCCACAGGTCGTTCGACTTCTTCACCTGCCCCTCCCTCCTTCTGAAAGAGGAATTCCCCGATTGCAAAGTCACTCGCATCCATGCGGACGAAGAACGGTTTGGAGAAATCTGCGACGGCCAGCACGGGCGTTGCGCTCATCTTGCTCTTGAGTTGGTCAAAACGGCTGCGCAGGCGTGGTGTCCAGTCAAGCGGATCGCTCTGGGCACGTCGAGCGGTCGCGCGGCCATCGGGTTTCAGTAGATCGAAGAGTGGGCCGGCGTCGTCCGCAAAACGATCACAAAAGCGCTGGACGTACGACGCTGTCCCTAAGAACGACTGTAGTCCCCCCTTCGTAGACGGTATAGGCCATTGCTGGATCACTTTCACCTTCTCCGGGTCGATTCTCACTCCTTCACGACCGATATAGTCGCCTAAGCACGGTATCTCGGGTTGACAGAATCCTCACTTGTTCAACTTGACGTAGAACTGGTGTTTTGAGGTGCTCCAGCACGCGGTCGAGTGCTACGAGATGCTCGTCGAGCGATTCGGATTGAGAAAACACGTAGATGTAGTGAAACTACGACTGGCAGATGTCTCCCAGATCGGAAAGGATACGGCGGATGCCGTTGTTGAACGTGGCTGGCGCGTTCGATAGCCCCGTGGGAATCACAAGGTATTCGTACAGCCCGTCCGGCGTCTGGAACGCCGTGTACTTGATGTCCGAGTCCCTCATCCTGAACTGGTAGTACCCACTGAGTAGGTCCATGCACGAATACCAGTGGCAGCCCTGCATCTTCTCGAAGATGACGTCTTTCCTTGGCATCGGCAGCGCACGCCGCACCGTGTTGTTGTTCATCCCTCGATAGTCATGCACAATCCGGCATCCAACAGGTTTCTTGATACAAAACGTCGGAGCTCCGTGTGGGGAGGTCGAAGGTCGGATCAGACCCGCGGTCATCATCTCCTGCACCCATTCGCGAATGACGCGCTCCTGCTCTGGTGTCTGCCTCCACTGCTGGCGATAGACCGGTTCGTCGGACTTCACGTCCATCTCGTGCTCGCCGTGTTCAATGCACAGTCCACTCGGCAGTCGCGCTTGGAACACGCGCTCACGCTTCCGCAGAACGGGATACACTGGATTGTCCGCGAGCGATTCGATCGTCACTTCCACTCCTTTCGATTCTTTCTCCGTCGTATGACAAACACGCATTCGATGTCGATTGCCTTTCGGAGCTGCTTTTTGAACTGCTTAGCTGAAATGTATTTGGTTGTTCCACTCGTGACAGAATGATATCCATGCGTAAAGTACTTCTCGGCTGTCGGGGTACCTGGATTTGCAGCAACGGGAACTCGTCGGCCTCCGACGGTCAGGGCAGGACTTGCCGGCCTTGTCGTTGTTGTCGGTTTGCTCTTGCGCCTTTTCCGATCAACCCGCGGGGTCGTGGTCGCGTTGCACAGGCAGCGCGGCCCCTCACAATCGACTGACCGCGGTCGGACAGACTCTTCCACCCAATCAATCGACGGGTTGACTCGCTTCAGCCACGGCATACCGAGTAGAACATCACACTGGTCTGGTATCGGCAGCACCATGAAGCTGTCGGTGTACGGCTCAAAGCCTTCGAGGTGTAGCGTGAGTTGAATCTGTCTCCGCTTGACCGTAAAAGTCTGGTGATTTGCCTTCGTGATGGTCACGAACGTATCCTCCTCCACGATGTGCGCCGTCAAATTGTTCGCCGCGCAAAACTCCGGACTCACCGCGTTGATGGACGCTCCGCTGTCGATGAAGTTCGAGCTACTGATCATCACATCATCATTGGTATGCTGTAGCACGCTCTGTGCATGCAGCAGGGCATGCTGGTTCTGGTTCGCACACACACTCTTCCCGTGTGGTTGGAACTGTTTTTCTTCGTTTTCGATTTATCAATATGCAAACACGCACGTTCTTGTGATGGGTTCCTGTCGCCGTCGGCTGATCTCACCTCCTTCGACTCCCCTGGGTCCGTCTTCACTCAGCTGAGCTTGGGGAACACGCCCAACAACGCATGGTGGCTTTAGTTTAAAGGCGCGCTGACGATTCGCTGCAACGCCGCAAATATCTTGGCGTCGAGGTTGTCCTTCTTGCCCGCCGGGCGCTTGGGGCGCTTCTCAGGGTGTTTCACCCAGCAGTTTTCCTCGGAGTGAAAGCCCTTGTTGCAGTGGCCACATTTAGCTTTTGGTTGCTTGTCGACGTTCTTGTCGGGCGTCCCAGGTCGCTTGGGCGCGCTCGGGAACTTATCCTTTTTCTGTGACTTCGTGCTTTTCGCCTCTGCGCCAGTGGCGGGAGACTTGATCCCTTGCTCGGCAAAAACCAACTCGCATTGCTTCTTTCGAGTCGCGCGGTCCCGAGCGCTTGATGTTCTCACGCATGTCACTGCTGCTCAGCCCGTTGTAGAAGAGCGACATCGCGGTCGCCTCTTCCAGCTTGACGACGACACGGTGCAGCTCTCGAAAGCGCAGCACATAGTCACGGTACGTGTCCTTGTGGCTGATGGTGAGGAGCTTCTGTCTCATCATCTCGTCGAAGTTCGGCTCACGGAACTGATCAAGCATGTCGTGCTTCATAGCTGACCAGGTGTTCACGGTGCTCGGGTCGGTCGTGTACTGCTCGTAACATGTTGCACCGTTCTTTTTCACACTTTGATTCATTTCCATGGCGAGTAGATGATCGTGTAAGACGAGATCGTAACCTTTCTGCTGATGATACGCCTCGAACTGAAACACAAAGCTGTTGAGTATGATGCCGTCGATATCGCCTTCCCATGTCGGCGGCTTCGTGCCCATCTTGGGGAGCTGCAGGCGTGGCTCTTCGTGCATCATCATCATCGTTGTCGTCGCCGCTGGCGCTTGTTGCACCGGCGCGACTTCTGGCATCGGCTGGTCTACTTGTTCGTCGATGCGTCTTTGCGCCGTCGTCGCCATGTTCGACGCGGCTTCGGCGACTGGGTGCGTATTCGCGATGGCGGCGAACAATCTATTCATGCCGGTGTGGAGCTCGTTCATCTTCTCCTTCAAGGATCCGACTTCTTCGGCCACGTCCTGCTTGACGCTGGCGATGGAGGCAGCAAACTCGGTTCACATGCCGTCCACTAATTGGCGGATCTGGTCCAGAGCCTCTTCGAGCTGCTGGACTCTCTCAGCGTCGGACTCGTCAGTCTCGCCGTTCGTTAACATGCGAAGTCGCCTCGCATTGTATCTGGTGTTCATCGTTCTCACGGTTACTATGTCGCAAGATATGGTAGCACTTGAAGGGAAGCGTGGGGTCGGTTCTGGGCCAGAGCTCCTCACACAAGGTGGGTACTAGAATGACTGTAACGTGCGCTAGCGAAAACATGCAGAGGGTTCCAACGTGCGCTAGCGAACGTATGCAGGGTTCCAACGTGCGCTAGCGAAAGTACGCAGAGGGTTCCAACGTGCGCTAGCGAAAGTACGCAGAGGGTTCCAACGTGCGCTACCGAAAAC